>JADBJO010000718.1:120000-122500 GCA_016801955.1 Conus betulinus | reverse complement strand
GGAGTCTGGAGTGATGAGAAGGGCACGTGACTTGAACAAGAGGTGGTGCCAGATGTTCTTGTGGGTCTTGATGGTCACTGGCTGAAGATTGGGAAGGGGAACTAAAAGGAGCCATGACAGGGAACAAGGCTCTGCCCGTCAGCCACACAGAGATGGCCCCAGAGAGAGAGACAGACAGACAGACAGACAGAGACACAGACACAGACACAGAGAGACAGAGAAATAAGGTGCATTACATCACAGACGACCTTTTTTTCAAAACACATGCTGTGCTTCCTCAGAGCAAGAGCCATTGCAAAAGGAACGAATCGATGACGCTCAGTTACGTCCCCTGGGCGGGCGACCATTAGCCAATCAGCGTGGCCGAGCCGCCTTACAAATTCGATGGTCAGGGAGCCAGAGCCCACGACCGGTGGAGCGCTAAAGCTGATGATAAGCTGGGAGGCGGTGTGAAATGAAACATAGTAGAAGCGTGAGGAAAGCGGGGGGAGAGGGGGGGGGGGGGGGGGGGCAGGCCCTAGCCGGGAAAAAACACACCATTTGCATTATATTTCTTATACATACAGTCGAAACCTGTTAACTACAGTGTACGTGTGTAGGGGGTGGAAAATTTTATGCCCTGGTCTCCTTGTCTAATCTCATCTCTGTCTGTCTGTCTGTCTGTCTGTCTGTCTGTCTGTCTCTGGTCTGTTTGCCTGCCTGCATGTCTGCCTGTCTGTCTACCTGCCTGCTTGTTTGCCTGTCTGTCTCTCTCTGTCTGCTCTGTCTGTCTCTGTCTGTCTGTCGGTCTGTCTGTCTGTCTGTCTGTCTGTCTGTCTCTCTCTCTCTCTATCTCTCTCCCTCTCTCTCTCTCTCTCTCTCTCTCTCTCTCTCTCTCTCTCTCTCTCTCTCTCTCTCTCTCTCTCTGTATGTGTGTGCGCGCGCGTGTATGTATGTGTGTGAATCTCTGTCTGTCCTTCTCTCTCTCTCTCTCTCCTCTCTCTCTCTCTCTCTCTCTCTCTCTCTCTCTCTCTCTCTCTCTGTCTCTCTTCTGTCTGTCTCGCTCTCTCTCTCTCTCTCTCTCTCTCTCTCTCTCTCTCTCTCTCTCTCTCTCTCTCTCTCTCTCTGTCCCAGTCCTGATCTGCGTTTAATACACTGGAACTCCTAGGGGATATTTTAAACCGATAACAAATTGGAGTAAACAGCAAAGAAGCCAGATGTGCCATATTTTAAGTCATCTATAGAGTAAAACGTCCAATTCCAGCACAGCCACCACCACCACCACCCCCCCGCCACCCTTGTATTGGTCAACCGGAACATCAAGCATATTTGCAGAGACAAGAGAGAAATGGATTTTTAACGAGTGCAATGACACTGAGGGCAAGGATGAAGCATGCAAGACAACATCAAGCCCGCCTTTGACACAAAAAAGAAGCTAACGTGATTACAGCAACTTAAACCTATATCTATAAAAGGGAAAGAAGATTCTGTCCTCTTGGAACAAAGAGAACTATTTTCTCAACAAAAAAAACCTACATTTTCAAACTAAAACACACCCCTCTACTGGACCATTCTATCGACACCCGCATGAGACACCCAGAATCCCAAGTGCAGGAAGTCATCCACACACTCACAGAGGGGATGAGGCAAGTCACCAGGAGCTGTCATCGCACCAGAACTTCTAAACTATGGAGGATCAAGACAGAGAGCAAAGGGGAGAAGGCAGTGGCCAGAAGAATGGACACAGCTCGTAATAATACTTCACTACCTGAGCAAGGATACTGGCCACTCTGTTAAAATTACAAGACCATCATCAATACAATCAGCCGCTCCAGTAAAGTGATCTTGATGTTTTGCTGATCACAGTAAGAATGCTAGAAATTCTTGTGTGCTGATAGACAAGCATCTTCAACTCCAACTTGAACTCCACCACAATTCTCACCAACTCACTACAAAAGGCTTTGGACGTCTGGCATTCAGAGTTGTGGCAAGTCAGGGGAACTGTAACTTTGTGACCCCATCCAGATCACAGCGCGTCCTTGTATTCTTTTTGGTGGTTATGAGAGAGAGGGGGGAGGGAGGGAGAGAGAGAAGGGGGAGGGAGAGGTATATAATTATATGCAAATCCAAACACACAAGATTAAAATTTCCCCAGTGTCCGGTTTTACCACTTTATTCAGGGATTAATGTGCTTGCCTATAATTTTTTTCCAACTGGCTCTCAATACCCTATTGCTTGAACAAAAATGACAAAATCGTCATAACCTATGTATCATAATAGAGTATAAGACGGAAACAACAGACAGGGAAACGGGACGGATTGGTGGGGGCAATGGCATTGAGGGGCAATGGCAAAAGTTTATACATTGGCACATAACCTTACTCACTCATCTCTCTCTCTCTCTCTCTCTCTCTCTCTCTCTCTCTCTCTCTCTCTCTCTCTCTGTGGGTTTTGTAGAGAGAGACAGACAGACAGGCAGACAAACAGACAGACAAACAGATAGAGACAGAGACACAGAGAG
>JADBJO010000718.1:100000-112500 GCA_016801955.1 Conus betulinus | reverse complement strand
TACTCAATAGAAGCCAATGGGAAACAGACATTGAACAGTGTAGTTAATGAGAAGGAACAGTGGCAGTCTTGGTCTCTTGAACCAATGGAAAACAGATTCTTGCACAGTGAAAAACGAAAGGCAATACTTCTTGCCCAGTGGACCCAGTGAGCGATGATCTCGACGATGAATCCGATGAAGTACTTGCATAAAGCAAAATGTGTTGCCTCTTAGCTCTACTAAGAATGAGCTATTGGCTGTTGGTACTTATGAGAAAAATCTTTTACTTGATTGGAATTCAGTTTAATACCTCATCACTTACAGGTGACTAGAGACACTAAAACAAGCTTTTTTTCTCATTTGTTTCTTAATACTGACATGAACAAATATTCACTGTTAAAAAAAAAAAAAAAAAACAGACTCGTAATATGTCTTTGAAGAAAGTTAGAGCAGCACACTGAAAAAGGGTCTCTCCATATCTTCTATTATCAGTTAGAAAATGGATTAATCGTCAGGGTAGATTAATCGTTTGCAAAGAAATTGAAATGATGCTGCCAAGGCTCACATTTCTGTTTAAAAGACAACAGGTAACAACGCTTTTAAAGGATTTTTCTCGGGCTGCCTGTAACATTTCGGTGACAGCACAAGATTGCACTTTGCACATACGCCAGTGTGATGGATCACTTCCCTCATATGTGTCTGGTTCAGAAAAAAGCCAGTCTTTCCATTCTCTTCGTAATTCCAATCAAAATTTTCTCGCAACTTCTGAAACGACAATTGAAGACCACGGGAGAACGTCGTGTAAGTTTCTTTGCGACAAATCTTTGGAACTTGCTGCCATCCAGTCTGAGCAATAAGGAGTGGTTCTGGTGTGTGTTTGACTTTAATGAAAGGTGAATGAACAGGGCGTTCAGCTGTCGATGCAAGATATTGCACGTAAGATATACTGTTCATTTGCACACGCACGCACGCACGCACGTACCCCCTGCACACACACACACACACACACACACACACACACACACACACACACACACACACACACACACACACACACACACACACACACACATATATGTATGTGGCTACAGTTATAAAAGCTAGTAACCGCGTGTCTTGACCCAGGACATTCAGTTTAATAGCCAGACCAAAGTTTTTGCAGGCCTGGGATAAGCGGTCGATCAGCAACTGCAATTCCCGCTGGTGTGGGTCGCGACAGCGGCATCATCGGCAAACAGCATATCTCTGATGAGGGCTTCGCGGACCTTTGTCCTCGCTCATAGGGTGGCGAGATTGGAAAGCCTGCCATCTGATCTGGTCGGCAGGTAGATCCCCTCTTGCGCTGTGCCTGAATGCATGCCTCAGGAGGAGGGCAAAGAAGATCCCAATGAGGGTGGGGCCGATCGTTCGGAGAGACCTGAAAAGATCATCTGTGCTGACAAGGTCGAAGACCTTGGTGAGGTCGATGAATGCGACATACAGGGGCACCCGCTACTCTCTGCACTTCTCCTGGAGTTGGCGAAGGGAGAAGACCATATCTACCGTGGACCTCTCCGCTGAAAGCCATACTGTGATTCCGGGTGGACACATTCAGCCAGCTTCTGCAGGCAGGAGGACCCGAACGTAGACTTTGCCGACGATGCTAAAAGAGAGATACCCTCTGTAGTTATTACAGTTGCTCCTCTCGCTCTTGTCTTTGTACAGGGTGACAATTTTGGCATCCCTCATGTCCTACGGTACAGCTCCCTCATTCCAGCACTGACAGAGGACTGCGTGTAAAGGGTGGAGAAGGGTAGTCCTGCAGTGTTTGGTGAGGTCTTGAGAAATGCCCGTCATTGCCAGGTGCTTTGCCCGATGCCAGGCTGTCAATGGCCTTGCTGAGCCATCCACGGTCAGCTCTACGTCAAACTCTTCCATGACTAGCATGCATTTGACGGCATCAAGGGCTGAAGATGTCACTGTGTTCTCTGTGGAGTAGAGGTCGGAGGAGTGCTCCACCCATCTTTCCGTCTGCTGGTGACGTGAAGTCATTGATTACTTCCCCAGTGACGGATTTGAGGGGAGCCGTCTTGCTCTACGTTGGTCCCAGTGCCTTCTTGATGTCGTCAAACATCCCTCTGATGTTGCCTCTTTCAGCAGCTATCTGTATCTCCTTACTGAGCTATGCCCAGTACTCGTTGGCGCAGCGCCTGACATTAAGTTTAACCCTGTTCCTGGCAGCCCTGAGAATTTGGAGGTTCTTCTCGTTGGGTGACCGCTTGCACCCGATGAGTGCAGTGCGCTTGGCCTTAATAATGGGAGTCATCTCCAGATCCTCCCCACAAATTTAACAATTTTGTCAGCTGGAAACTTTCTATCTTTCTACCCAGTTTTATTAAAATCGATTCAACAGTTTATGCGTAATATTGCCGATGGACCAACAAAACGAATAAGTCATTGAAGGAAGGCAAATCTCTCTCTCTCTCTCTCTCTCTCTCTCTCTCTCTCTCTCTCTCTCTCTCTCTCTCTCTCTCTCTCTCTCTCTCTCTCTCTCTCTCTCTCTCTCAAACAAAAGCCACAATAGTACGTTTAGATATGAACGTAATACTCATAATCTTCTCAGTGAAGTTACTATCAGTGACCCATATATTTTAGCTGCAAAGTTCTCTGCCCTCTAACGTAGTATTGCGCACGCACACATGGAATGTCTTTTGCTTAATTCCAGTGCTTATAAAACAGGGATGGTGGTAAAAAAGAGATGGGCGAGGTGAGTGAGAGTAGGGTTGGGATGGGCGAGAGAGGGTAAGGAGTGGGGGAGAGTTGCTGCCTGTTAGGGCGTTCTGAAACGTGCAGTATTCTGTTGAACGGCTTGAGCTTTTGATGTGAATTGAGCCAGTTAGTTGTGTTGTTAATGATTGAGAAAGGTTGTTTAGATATTCATAAGATTGTGTTCTTAATGATTGAGAAAGGTTGTTTAGATATTCATAAGGTATTCTTCTTTTTTTTTAACAAAAGTTCATTTCTTTAGGTCCATGGTATTGAATCAACCACCAGAGAGAGAGAGAGAGAGAGAGAGAGAGAGAGAGAGAGAGAGAGAGAGAGAGAGAGAGAGAGAGAGAGGAGTCTAATTCAATACCTCGGAACTCAAGAAATGAATTTCTTTCTTTTTTTCTGAGAAAAAAAAGATTCTTATGAATGCCTAAACAACCTTTAACGATCGTTAACGACACAAACTGCCGGCTTAATTCACAAGATTGATGCGTTAAGCCATTCGTCAAAAATCTGCACATTTCAAAATGTTCCAACTGACAGCAGCTCTTCCCACCCCTTTCCTCCAGTTTCATTCCACCCCCACTTTCACTCTCCTCCTTAGTCTCCAACATCCCGTTTCAGTTTTATGAGATCTGTAAATAAGCAACAGCAAGAAAGAAAACGAAAACAATCTCTGTGTGTGCATGGCAAATAGTTCTGCAGAAGTTTGAGAACTTTTTAACTGGAGTAGTTGTGTTCATAACAGTTAGCTGATTGCGATTATGTGCATTGTGTTTGTACCTTAACATGCTTTTATATCGATATTATACGGAGAGAGAGAGAGAGAGAGAGAGAGAGAGAGAGAGAGAGAGAGAGAGAGACAGACAGACAGACAGACAGACAGAGAGAGAGAGAGAGAGAGAGAGATATTTTCAGATGCATCCTTGTGTTCGTTTATTTTTTCATTTTATTTGTTCGTTTTTTTTTTTTTTTTTTTTTTGGGGGGTTGATTTGTTTGTCTGCAATAATACGTATTCACTGTTGTGTCAATTTTAACAAATATTGATATACAGATAGAATGTTACCAAATGACGAATTTGTTTGATAAAGAGGAGATCTGATTTACAGATCCAGATTATGGTGCAGTCCAGGATCCGTTCGGCAATGACCCGATTAAAAAAAAATTAATGGAAAAATGGAATGTGACCCAAACCCGAACCCATTATTTTGTAGTGCAGATCCGGCTCAGCGTTCGAACGCAGGATTTGTTTGACCTCGGCGAGGTCTGCGATTTCCCTTGTACGATTCTAATTATGTTAAATGAGGGGACTGTAATGATGTTCGTGGGTGGGATGAATGGGGTGGGGCGCTGATTGGAACCACATAGATCTTTGCTTCTTTAGACGTCAGGTGGCGAGACCTTTATCAGGTGGGTCTTTTTTTTTCCTGTATATGTTTTTGCATGTTCTCCACGTTACTGCTAACCATTTGTCTAATCTTAAACTGTCCAGTGACCATCCATTTCCGAGAGACCTCTCTCTCTCTCTCTCTCTCTCTCTCTCTCTCTCTCTCTCTCTCTCTGTCCTTATTGTAGTCAGTATAGACGAGTTGTTATTTTGGGTACTCACTCGTCTGGCGACCTTTAAAATACAAAGACGTGCCTGTCTATCTGTATATCAAATGGTCCATTCTTTCAGTGCTTGGCAAGAGGAAAAAAAAACATATAAACTGATAAACGGAAGCATAATGACCCACACTCTCCCCAGCAAGCCATTTCTGTTTCCCGTTATATATAGAAGAGAAACGGGAAACAAAACGGGATCGGAAATTATCCGGGACCACGTGGTCACGGACTCGGCAGTCGTCGACACTTCGGGAGCCGGTGTGAATGGCGGCGACAGGTCCGGCCCCCTCCCCTGGGGGTGGGGGGGGGGGGGGGGGGGGGCAGTCCCAGGGCCGGTAATGAAGGCCAGGGGGAGGTCCAGGGTGGTCACATCACATCGTCCCTGTCCGCAGGTTGCCGTCTGGCGACAAGGACGATGACATTGATGACTTCTGTTTGATTCGTCATGGGATGTGCAAGTGGTGCGGGGGACTGGTAGGTCATTTGCTTTCGACTGTGTATAATTCACTGTTTGTGTTATATTATATTGTATTACATCATATCGGGTTGTATTGTATTGCATTTCATTGTATTGTACATTGTGTTCTATTGCATTGTGTTGCATTGTGTTGCATT
Organism: Conus betulinus; assembly: GCA_016801955.1. Lineage (NCBI taxonomy): Eukaryota > Metazoa > Mollusca > Gastropoda > Neogastropoda > Conidae > Conus > Conus betulinus. The sequence continues at coordinate 107,552 of JADBJO010000718.1, read as the reverse complement.
TTATGCATTGTACATTGTGTTCTATTGCATTGTGTTGCATTGTGTTGCATTTTATTGCATTGTACATTGTGTTCTATTGCATTGTGTTGCATTTTATTGCATTGTACATTGTGTTCTATTGCATTGTGTTGCATTGCATTGTGATGAATTGTGTTGTATTGTGTTGAAGTGAATTGTATTGTATTGTATTGTTTGTTTTTATGTAATATCATGGTCAATATAGATTCATCTGTGTGAATTTCTTGTTTCTTTTCTAGGGATGAGTGTGCCAACATTGTACAGTGCTGTCCTTGTTTTTACCAGTCTATCAAAATTTTCATACCTATCAAAGTGGATTCCTTTCACAGTTTCTGTCAGCAATGGACAGCCAAAATGAATAAGTTTGAAGAGAGCTCCTGTCCTCACTGCGCGAAATGCTCCATTAAGAGACAGCAGCCATGTTGACGACACCCAAAGTCACTTCACACACGATCCAGGTGGGGTCAGGATCTCCCGTTCACCAGAATCCCTTGCCACTCACACCAAAGCATCGTGTCCTTTCTCCTGGTAGAATGTGGGACTGGAACTCACTTTCTCCATCATCCTCCATTGACCCCTTCAACTGATGCCTTTACTGTGAGGACTTTAACCACCTGTAACCCAAATAAATAAGACCTCTCCCAACCCCTGCCCCCCTTTGCTTTTCGAGACCTGTGTCTAACTATAGTCAGTACTTAGCTGTTGTTACTGCTGGAACAGGGATTGACTATGGGAGCGAAAGAAGGTCACAAATAATCTCTCTCTCTCTCTCTCTCTCTCTCTCTCTCTCTCTCTCTCTCTCTCTCTCTCTCTCTCTCTCTCTCTCTCTCTCTCTCTCTTTTGGCTTTTTTTTTGGCTTTTTTTTGTTATTGTCCTCGAAATGATGACACACTTTTTTATATTGAGCAGCGCATAGTCTTTTCAAAGGCGTACATTAAATAGAAGCATATTCACATATACATACATAGTGAATAGATATCTCATTGAATTCCAGGAATGGCTTTTAATGAATTGACAATGTCTTTCAGCCGAGGGGCTGTCCTGACCTCACACGTGCCCACGCGACCGCTAGCTCGTAGCTTCAGTTTGGATCCCCTCCCCCTACATCAACACTGAATCCACCCCTGCTGAAGAAGGAGATGACTATAGAATGCTCAGGTGTGGTAACGCACTGTAGTCTGCTTCCCTTCTGGTGGATGTAAAATGAAACAAAAGCATTAACAGATTTTTTCACTTAATTCACAAATTCCTTCTTCCATTTATCTCAGCCGCTTCTGTTCTGTGTATAACTTAATTTAGCTGGGTACAAAGACCCCCAAAAACGAGATTACAGCTGTTGAGAATTATGTAAGTAGACTTTGCAGAACATTTTCTTGACAAAGGCCTGAGCCACAACCATCATTCTATCAATGATCAGTATCAACATAGTTACCCCAGGCACCATGAGAATATACTAAAGATTCTAGGATTCAGAAAGCAGAACAATGATGTACTAAACAAACCAAAATAATGTTCATTCATACATTTATCTACACGATTCAAAATCAAACACGTTCTGTCTGTTGCCTAATGTACGACGAATAATTTGAATATCACCAGAATTAAATACAAACTACCAAATTGATCTCTATGAAAACTGGTGGAAAGATGGAATGTTGTCGAAGAACAGACTCGTTAAACTTTGGTCCGATCTGTGGACTGTTCTCTACCTTAGAAGAGGTCTGCACATTCCCAAGTGTTCTTCGTTTTAATTTGTCTTCAAACAAAATTACGCACACACAAACTGATTTTAGCAAAACTCGGTGAAAAGACGGGATGTGGCACAAGGAATGCAATTTAAGGACAAATCCATTTAATTTCGATGCCAGCCCATAATGAAGAAGAACTAACAAACTAATGACCCAGGGTCTGTCTAGTATTGGCTGATGTTTACGCTCTCCCTTGTACCTTTCTAGTTTCATTAGTTATTTTCAATGGTCCTTTATTAAGAGAGAAAAAAGAAGAGAAGAGAGAGAAAAAAGAAGAGAAGAGACATATATACTATAATTCTCACTTCCATTGATATTCTGATCTGTCAGAAATGGATTTTGTCGCTCTTTGCCAAGCAGAAGTACCCATTTGCTTCTGAATCACCTTGACATTTTATATTCTTGTAACGTTCACGTATTTGTGTTATCTGCATGAATTACTAAGCTGGCTATCGAAAGGTAAAGAGGTCCGTTTATTGATCTTTAAAATGCGCACGCGCACATGCACGTGTGTGTGTGCGTGCGTGCGTGCGTGCGTGCGTGCGTGCGTGCGTGCGTGCGTGTGTGTGTGTGTGTGTGTGTGTGTGTGTGTGTGTGTGTGTGTGTGTGTGTGTGTGTGTGTTTTGAGAGACAGACAGACAGACAGAGACAGAGACAGAGATTCAAAAAAGAAACACACACACACACACACACACACACACACACACACACACACACACACACACACACATACACACACACACACATATATATATATATATATATATATATATATATATAGATATTTCTATTCTGTTCACTAACACTATAAATGGTGCATGTGCCTCAAAAAAGGGAAAACGAAACTTTGCATGTATAAGCCAGAACTTACTTTAAGAATGTACTTCAGCTTGCAACTCATTGTTAAACATAGAGAATCTGTGTGAAAGTATTCCAAAAGATTTCATTTTTCTGCTGTATATTAACTCTTCTGTGTTTTTGGTTCTATTGTTGTTGTTGTTGTGTTGTTTGTTGTTTGTGTGTTGTTTGTCTGTTTGTTTGTTATCATTGTTGTTGGTTTGTTGTTGCTTTTGTTGTTGTATTGTTTTGTTGTCACTATTATCATTTGTTTGTATGTGAGTCTGTATTTTCGTGTGTGTGTGTGTGTGTGTGTGTGTGTGTGTGTGTGTGTGTGTGTGTGTGTGTGTGTGTGTGTGTGCTCTTAAGTTTGATTTCCTTTATGTTTTCCTTTTTTTTGTCTTTCTCACTTTCAATATCTAAGTCAAGTAAAGTAAATATCATTTCAGGCTATAGAGTTCATTTTTTCAAGAGAAATTATAATGAGGAATGGCTGGTCGAAAAAAAAATTATAAGACAAAATGCGACGCGATTCGACCTCTTTGGTCTTCTTCAGGCAAGATAAACTAGAACAATAAATATAGAGAACGAGCAATCACTTATCTTTTCAAATTTGGCGCAAGATCAACGTCCCGAGAAAATATACAGTACAGAGTACACCCCAGTGACCCCAATCTCTCTCTCTCTCTCTCTCTCTCTCTCTCTCTCTCTCTCTCTCTCTCTCTCTCTCTCTCTCTCTCTCTCTCTCTCTCTCTCTCTGGATAGAAGCACCGTTGTTACTCTGATTATTCATGTGTCTGGCACTCCTTGGGACGACAAAAGAGTGGGTGTCTGTGTGTATAGTTAATGATTCTCTTCGATTTTTGACACTAAGAAATATATATAGACATCATCGGTAACATGGCGACCCACACTCTCCCCCGCACACCATTTCTGTTTCCTGCCATATATAGAAAGAAAAAGGAAACAAAACAGGAACGGAAATTATCACGGACCACACATTCGCGGACTCGGCAGCCGTCGACACTTTGGGAGCCGGTGTGAATGGCGGCGACAGGTCCGGCCCCCTCCCCTGAGGGGCAGTCCCAGGACCGGTAATGAAGACCAGGGGGAGGTCCAGGGTGGTCACGTCACATCGTCCCTGTCCACAGGGTGCCGTCTGGCGACAAGGACGATGACATTGATGACTAATTCTGGTTCTGTTGGTCGGAAGAGGGTACAAGATGAAGCACATGGGGGGGGGGGGGGGGGGGGGGGGGGGTAACGTTCACCGTGTATGACTTGTTCAACGTAGTGTATTATACAGAGCTGCATGGCTGTGGGGTCACAAACAGATTCCTCCATGCAAAATGTGTTGGGGGGGGGGGTAACGTCCATTGTCTCCTGTATTTTAACTTCCAGCGCTGTCTCTCTCTCTTTCTAATGCTCTTCACCTAGATGTCTCTCTCATCTCACAGAGTTTCCTCCATGCAGGGGGGTATTCTGTGTTTGCTGTCCACCAGGGGAGAGGTGGTCGCAGAGCATCCCCCACGTTTCACCTGACATTGTACAGACAATCCCCCTCCTTCATTTTCCTCCCACTATTCTCTCTCTCTCCTCTCTCTCTCTCTCTTGTCTCTCTCTCTCCTCTCACTCTTCTCTCTCTCTCTCTCTCTCTCTCTCCTCTCTCTGTCTCTCTCTCTCTCTCTCTCTCTCTCTCTCTCTAGTTGACCACCAGGGATAACAAATCTGAAGAGCACTCCCCAGAACCAAAAGATTACGGTCTATCCTCGCCGCGCAAAATAATCCTTCAAAAGACAGCTAAGTTGCTAGCACCTGAAACCCCTCCAAATAACACCCAGCAGGGGGACACAACTACCCGCACACTCAAATCCCTCACCACTCAGACCAACACTGAATGTTCTTCTCCCCAGAGCAGAACGGAATGGGAACTCTCTCTCCCAGGAGGTTGCACAGGCCCCATAACAGATGCCTTCACTGTGGGGGTGTCTAATCACCTGTCGCCCAACATCTTTCCCTTCTTACCATCCCTTGTCTTTTCGCGCCTTGTATCCTAAACATAATGGCCAGTACCTGAAATTTATAAATATTGGAAACGTGACGCATCATGGGAGGAAATGGGAGTTTGTGGCTTCCAAAATACCCCTTCGTTTGTCTTTCTCTTATGAATGGCCGTCTCGAAAAAAAATGCATAAAACAGGAACATACTTGCATGTATGAACAGATATTTTGTTAAATTTCCGAGAAATTTCCACTGTGCTTAGTGAATTTGCAATCTCTTCGGCTGAGAGGTTGTCCCTGTACCCAACCAGATCCAAGACGGCCCTGGCTTGCAGTTTCAGTTCAGACCTCTCTCCCAATTACATCAGTAGTTGATCAGCCCCTGCCGAATGAAGCAGAAGATTATCGCTTGATTAGATGTAATATCGCACCGTAAATCACCTCCCGTGCATTGCAGACCTAAAATGAAGCAAAGAACATTTAGAGTTGTTTTTACTAATCACACAACATTTGTCTCTTTTTCCACTTTGAAATCAACTGTTTTCTGTTCTGTTTTACTCCTTAAACTTAGCCGGCTACAAATACTCCGAAAAGGGTAACAGCTGCTGAGAATCAACTGTGTTCATACCGCAGAACATTTCTTCAACACAAACGTCTGAGTCAAGAAACATCTTCCTTTTTAAAATCAGCGTCAGCATTGTTCCCCTGGGATTAAGACAGGGGATTAGTGATCTGTCAAATGAAAAAAACCTTGCTCATTGAGTTAGTAAGTAAGGCATCAGACTCTTTTCTAAGGTCTATGATGGAGAACTTTCTGTGTCACCAGGTTTACAGCGTATATCAAGTTCTGATTGTTTGACCATAGCAGATGTCTGCACTCTCCTCAGTGCACATCTGTTTAATTTTATCTGACAGTTAACTTACACAAAATCTACCAAACTGATGTTAGCGAAACTTGGTGGAAAAAATGGGAAAGATGCCTCCACTGTGAGAACATTTAACCACCTGCCACGCAACATCTTCCCCTCTCATACTCAGAGACGAACGCATGAACTGTTGGTGCGGATCCAGGCCAATGAACGAATTCAGCAGATCATGCCAAAACTACTGACTCGATTTTAACGATTTTTTTTGGAAATATCAAATGAAATCCGACACCAAATGCTATCAGTGTTGATGCTAATCCAAAATGCAGACCCAGATCAAAGGAACTATCCTGGATCCCTTCGACATTGGCTGAGGTCCACGCTGTCCCTAATTTCTTTCCAGTTTCAATAGTTTTTTTATGGCTCTGTGACAGAAGAGAACAAGAGAAGAGTGGACTTATTTTGATACTTACTTCCATTGATTTTCTGAGCTATCAGAAATGGAATTGTCTCTCTCTTTCGTTAGCAGGTAGAACCTATTTGCTTCTTAATCACTTTGACATTTCTATATTCTTGTAATATACATGTATTTGTTACAGTGCATAGAAATGATCAAGCTGGCCATTTCCAATGCTTAAGAAATCTATCTACTTGATGTCTGCATGTGCGCGCGCGTGTGTGTGGGTAGGGGGGGGGGGGGGTGGATGAGTTCTCAATGTTATAAGTAACTTAGATATATAACTGCGTGGGCCCACATCGTTAAAAAAAAAGTACCGATAAGTGATCGCATTATATAGATGGCATAAATTCCAAAACAAAGTTTACATACATAGACAAAGAAAGACAGACCATGGTTCTGGAGAGAGAGAGAGAGAGAGAGAGAGAGAGAGAAAGAGAGACAGAGAGGCTGGCTGTTTTGGTTTCATGCACGCCTGCAGACCTGGCTGAAAAGCGCAGCACAACAGTAAGAAAGAAAGAAAAGGGAAAAAAACACAAAAAACAAAAAGAGAAATAAACGACCTCCTCCTTCCCTTCTCCCCCTATCCTTTCCCACCCCTCAGCCCCCTCCCTCGCCCCACCTCCCCTTCCCTTGCCTCCCATACACAAGCCGTGTCTCCTCGGTTGCGGGAGTCGTTGTAAACGGAACGAATTGATGACGCTCGGTTAGTCCCCTGGGCAGACATCTATTAGCCAATCAGCGGAGCTTAGCAGGCTAACAAATTCGATGGTCAGGGAGCCAGAGCCTGCGACCGATGGAGCGCTAAAGCTGATGATAAGCTGGGAGACCGTGTGAAATGAAACATAGTAGAGTTGTGAGGTGGGCCGTGCCTCTAGAAGGAAAAACGCATCATCTTCATCATCTTTCTTACACATACAGTTGGACTCCGTGAACTCGTGTGCCATGTGCAACCGAGGGGCGAGAAAACCTGATCCTCTGGTCTCTTTGTGTGAATGCGTCTCTCTCTCTCTCTCTCTCTCTCTCTCTCTCTCTCTCTCTCTCTCTCTAGATAGATAGATAGATAGATAGATAGATAGGTGATACATGATACATACATACATACATACATACATACATACATGCATGCATGCATGCATGCATGCATGCATGCATACATACATAGATACGTAGATGGATACATAGATAGAAAGGCAGATAGACATGTAGGTGGATAGATAGATAGATCACATGCATATATACACACGTATCTCTTCAATTCTCCGATTCAAATGTGATTCAGATCTCTCTCTCTCTCTCTCTCTCTCTCTCTCTCTCTCTCTCTCTCTCTCTCTCTCTCTCTCTGTGTGTGTGTGTGTGTGTGTGTGTGTGTGTGTGTGTGTGTGTGTTACACACAACCTCGCACGCGTGCAAGTAGCACTTCCACAGACGTGCGCACAAATAAATACACACACACAGACACACACATGCACGCGTGTGCGTGCTCGTGCTCACACACACACACACACACGCGCGCGCGCGCGCGCGCGCGCGCGCGCGCGCGCGCACTCACACACACACATTTTTCTGGTGTCAAACTAGTGTGTCTACATCATCCAACCAAGCTTAAACTTCTTTTGGAAGGC
>JADBJO010000718.1:82500-85000 GCA_016801955.1 Conus betulinus | reverse complement strand
ATTCAGACCTATCAAAGCACAGCATAAGACCCCCCCCCCCCCCCCCCCCCCCCCCCACCCACCCTTGAATGAAGCCACTGACCGCCAAGGCCCACGGGGATTCACGCGCCACATCTTGTTCAAGTCACGTGCCCTTTTCATCACTTTCGGACTCCACGGCTGCCCAGTCATTGAAGACCATCCATCCACCAATGACAGGAAATATGATGAGGAATTATAAATGTCTCCTGAGAATCCTTTCTGGAGGGCCAGGTTCTCGTTTCACGAGTGAGACTGATTTTTGTAAAGTCTTTTTATCCTTTTTTTTTTTTTTTTTTTTACAAGGTAGACCCTAATGTTTACCTTTCTGTGTGATGCACGTTTTCCACCAGCGTCTGTTTGTAACAAAGAAATGTGACTACAAGTGGTGACTGACTCCTTTGATGACAAAGTCGCCTGTCACGTAAAAAAATTGTAATGATTGTTCTGTTCAGTTTTCGTTAAGAATGATTCTAATTTCAAGAAAGCATGCGGACGTTTAAGTTTGTGATATGTTGAACAAGGTGGGGTTTTACTCTCTTATGTGGTTCATGTTTAGTTGGAGCTGTAAGATCCGCTGATTTTGGTGAAAACTGATTCACACCAGCTCCTTTTCGTGTAGACAGATCAGCTATTCAATGCCAACAGTTTTCTTTGAATCTAGATTAGATTTCGGAACAACGTGCACGTATTTAGATTTTTCATGAAGAGATTACTAAACCTATTGTAACGCTACACTTTAGCAGCAAAAGGAGGGTGTTTACTATCTCACTGACAATGTAAAAGAAGAATGTTATGAGGGAGCTTGAGAAGTCCTGGACTGTGGCAAAAGAGGACAAAGTGCGAGTTCCCAGTAGCATTCTGTTTCAGTTTCAACCCATTACACCCCCAGCGACGACACAGGGCCTTTCTAGCGAGACCTAAAGGGTATAAGAGAGGCTGGAATAACTCAGCTGGTAGAACGCCGGACTCGTAAAATTTCCTTCGGAGTTAACATTGGTTCTCACGTAATTTTTAAAAAAAAATCCTTCGAATTGCCGTTGGTATGAATGACACGCTAAATGCGGCACGAAAGGATGAAGGGAAAAAAAAACAGAGTGAATTATATCTACTGAATGACATGGGAAACGACTGAATGAAGGGCCAGCAGGCAGCTCGAGTCGACTCTACCATGTAGAGGGCCCGTTGCGTAAACGAGATTGTTGATTGTAAAGTGCTTAGAGCTTGGTCTCTAGCCAAAAATAGGTGCAATATAAGTACGCTTAATAATATTTTATGATAATAATAATAACGACAACAATAATAATGATAATGATGATATAGTAACAATTATAACGCGATTCCAAAGCGGCACTTAGCTCGCATTGGTGAACCAGAACATCAAGCAGAAAGTGACAGAGGGTACAGAAAAATGGATTTTCTACCAGTGAGATCCCAATGAAACAAAGATGAAAGACGGTGACAAAAAGGCTTCCTTTAACCTACTTGTGAATTCAACAAGGTCACGGCAATTTGGGTCTGCAAGGATAAAGGTAAGAACGATTCTTTCTCTCGGAAGAAAGAGGTGTGATGCCCAGGGCTCAACGACTACGAACTAAAACCAGAACCAGTAAAACTAGGCGATGATATCGAATGCCTCAGTGGACGCTTCGAATCTCCTGTAGAGCAAGTGATTTACACACTTAAAGAGGTGATGAGGTAGGTCACCAGCAGTGGAGGGTGTACCAGAACTACCGACAAGGATGGCCATTAGTCGTCATGACACTGACAACTACCTGTTAAAGAATGCAGGAAACAGATCGACGGCCGAGAGAAGTGACATAATTTCTACTGAAACCGTTACCCTGGCAAACAAGGAAACCTTCGTTCCTGCATCCAAACTACAGGACCATCACGTGAATCATCCACCACAGTGAATAGATGCTCAGGACCCTGTTGGTCATACCAAAAGAAAAGACAGATGAAATCCTGATGGACGAATAGGCAAGACTCGGGACTTAAAGCATTCCAAGTCTAAACTGATCTTCAATATCTGATAGAAAAGCAGCATGAATACCAACCTGAACTCTACCACCACATTCACTGACCCTAGAGAAGTATTTGGCCAAGTCTAGCATGAAGGTGTGTGGCAAGCATGACAAGCTGTAACTTTGCAACTTCATCCAGATCATAGCATAGGTCTGTGAAGATGCAGGCAGCGAAGTGATTCTAGATAACCTCTTGGAGACTTCCTCCAAACAATCCTAGAGGTGTGCGAAAGCATTCTCCTGTCTCCCAGGGGAGACAACCTGTGTTTTTTTTGGGGGACATAGGCCAGCTTGAGGCAGTGAATCGGAACTCCAGGACATGAGAGACATCAAGCGCATGATGAATGGAAGTCGGCGCATAGGAAGGCAGAACTTTTGGTGAGCAATTCCACACACACACACACACACACACACACACGCGCGCGCGCGCGCACACACACACACACACACACACA
>JADBJO010000718.1:62500-65000 GCA_016801955.1 Conus betulinus | reverse complement strand
CACAAGGACCCAGTCCTGATACCTGGAGCCAGTCAACCAAGGGCTTCACCATCAAGCAGTGCTGAAGAAAGAAGACGTGAAGAGACTTTTTTCAAGAACTGTGGTGTGGTGTGAAAGCGTGGTTGTGTGTGTGAAAAACCTGCCAGGTAAGAAGTCATTTTATTATAACCCGGGATTAGGAAGTATTGATCTTTTATGTGTTGATTTGTTCATTTTGTGTAATTCGATTTTCATGTTTGATTATAAGTAGCATAGAAATTGTAATTCTTGTTCCCAGTCGTGTTAGGAGAGAAACGAATGCGTGAGAATCCCATTCCCAGAGAGAGAGAGGTGAATGTTTGGTGGGCGCATGAGTGTGCATATGCGTGTATGAGTGCAAAGATAACCTTGGTGTGTTACCTGACTAATAATACATCAACTTAGTGCACTTAAGCAATTGATCAATCTATTATTGTTTTGCGAATCGCTTGCTTTCACTGGGACTGAAATAGGGTAGACCTCTCTTGTTCCGTAAATCACTGGCATCACTGTAATTTTCTTTCACCAGAAAGAAATCTCAATTATAGATTTTCCAAAATAATAAACATCTGCAACTCTCCCCCCCCCCCCCCGCGCGCCCCTCGCTCCCGCCCCAAATTTTTACAACCAAACAGTAATCGTTGGTATCTTCAAGCAGACCCCAGGGGGTAAAATGTGTGTTTCTTAGCTGTCTCGACAACGAGAAAATTGAATTCAAAGTTTCATCATCAGCATTTTTTTTTCTTCAGCTGTTTATCTGGTGTTGTAGTGGTGATAACAGAGATAGACCAGATATAGACACAGACACACAAACACAGACACAGACTGAAAGCAGAGATAGACAGATATACAGACAGACATGCAAACACAGACACAGATTGAGTCAGAAAGAAAAAAGCAAGAGAGAGACGAGACACGTACACAGAGTATACTGCTCAGAAGCATATGTCTCAGTTTAATATTTCTATTACTGCTTCTGGTGCTGATCCGGTTATGATGGCAGAGCTGCTGCTGCTGCTGCTGCTGCTGATGCTGATGATGATGATGATGATGATGATGATGATGACGACGACGTCGACCATGATGATAATGATGAAGATGATGGTGATGTTACTACTAAGATTGTAATTGCAGAAGAGGGGGCAATTATCGGCTTTTTGACGAATCAGCGCAGTAAGGACGAGACTACAACAGCCATTACTACAGCAACGATCGCTTTGATTCTTATTGACATGCACTCTTCACCCCCATCAACCTAGCTGACCTTTCTGTAGGCATTGCTATTTCTATGTGTCCTTTCTTGTGACAGGCTGCTCTCTCTCTCTCTCTCTCTCTCTCTCTCTCTCTCTCTCTCTCTCTCTCTCTCTCTCTCTCTCTCCTAAACTATATGACTTGAATTGGTCCTCACCACAATCGCACTAATGGTTTTGACACTATCACTTATGCACCTCAACAACAAAAAGAAAAACAAAAAAAAGGAACAGACACCAAAGAAGAGAAAAAGTAAAAAAAAAAAAAAACTTTTTAAGACAGAAAAAGGCAAGAGGGAAGTTTGGGGTGATTTTTCCCCAAGGTCGGTAGGAGAAAGGAATCTACTTATCTACTTCGATAAGTAACAAGTAACAACAGCAAAGAAAAAAAAAAAAAAAAAAAAAAAAAAAAAAAAAACGTCCACACAAGCCCATGCAAAATTTAACAAGAAAAATGGGATAGGGGTATGGAATGGAATGGGGGGAAACTAGGGAAAATGCTGTCTGATGACCAACAGGCTTTTACCAGGAAGAGCAACCTGAATTGCTCGCAGAGAAATCCATTGTGATGATGAATAATACTACTACTACCAAATAAACTGCGTCAAAAAGATACCTTACACCGGCTCTATCCTCTTTGGATGGGCGCTTTCTTTTTATTCCTAATCTTCTGCATAGGGTTCATACTTTTAAGTTTCTCCTAGAGAAGTCTGAGACTGTCAATATCTGCTTGGGACTTAAATAAAAAGAAAAACTAAAACCAAACAAGAAGAAGGAAAAGGACCCCCCAGTGTCGAATCATCAGACCGTGCGTTCGCGGACCCCTTGTAGAAGGCTCGAAGCAATCATGACGTCGGATTTTTTTTTTTTTTCAGCTTTAAAATCCGGTGTATCGGACATCCGGGCATACCCAGGTACACTTCAGGGGAGGTAAGGCGGTGGAAGAAAAGAGTCGGTCTTCACTTTCCACAGACATTGCCATAAACACAGTGTGTATCTAGCGGTTCACAATCCCCACAGCTATTATGCTCTGACACTTTAGTCTTTAAGATTTAAGAGAAGAAGACAAGCATTGAGGGAGTGACGGGGTTTGGTTCAACGTGAGCCACATGTACAGGATTGTAGACATTGAAATAATAAGATTGTGATCTTATTATTGATATATCAGGGGGGGGGGGGGGGGGGGGGGGGGGGGGGGGGGACAGAAACAAAGAAAAATTGGGGGAAAGAAA
>JADBJO010000718.1:55000-57500 GCA_016801955.1 Conus betulinus | reverse complement strand
CCCAACCAGCAGAAATGAATCCCGTGGCGACGATTTCAGCTGACCCGGTCGAGTGTGTGTGTGTGTGTGTGTGTGGTGATGTAGTGTAGTGTAGTGTAGTGTAGTGTAGTGTAGTGTATACGTGTGCTTCTGTGTGTGCTTGTGTGTGTGTGTGTGTGTGTGTGTGTGTGTGGGTGTGGGGGGGGGGTATTATGTGCTTTAGACATACTATGACCGCACACACACACACACACACACACACACGCGCGCGCGCGCGCGCGCGGGGGGGGGGGGGCAGGGAGGAAATACACACGCATGCACGCACGTACGCACGCACGCGCGCAAGCTCTCACAGAGAGAGAGAGAGAGAGAGAGAGAGAGAGAGAGAGAGAGAGAGAGGTCGTCATTTTTTCACAGTAATAGTCTAAACGCGATTCGTCTCGGAAGCTTTTCTCACTGGGATCGGCTCACCTGGGTTTCGTCCAGTTGGGTTCATCGTTTTATCGGGAAAACACCGAAAATTTATTCTAAAAAAAAGAAAACCATCCTCAAAGTGTGTGTGACTCTGTGTGTGTGTGTGTGTGTGTGTGTGTAGTGTAAACTCAAACAACTGACCCGGGACTCTCTGGGCCTCTAAACAGTGTGAAGCACCGTCACACCGTTTGCCTCTGGCAGTGTTTGGGTCTGACCCGTGGCCCAGTGCACGGAGGAAAAGGAAGGAGGGCTGGATCACACAGGGGGCTGGTAAGGGGAAGGACAGGAAAAACTACGTGATGAGGAGGGAGTGGAGAAGGAAGAGAGGGGTCATTGAGGGCATAAGGAGGAGGGAACGAGGAGGGAGAAGTTGAAAGATCGAGAGAGGTTGTAAAACAGAATTAAGCTTGTATGCTGGAGAAACTCGTAATGTGCCGTCTATTTTGGGATCGCTTTTAATCACCTCAGCCAAGGGGGTAGGGGGAAGCGGGAGGAGGATATGTCTTCGTCGTGTCTGTTTGTATGTTTGTTTGTTTGTCAGCATGACAACTCACAAACAGTACACAGATTTTAAACGAAACTTGATGGAACGTCGGAAAGTGGCCCATAGGCAATTTCACTTACTTTCTGTACGGATCCGCAAAGCCGATCCGGATTGAAAGGCTGATCCATGATCCGTTCAATATTGGCGGAGGTCTGCGCTTTCTCGAGTGCCCTGCTAGCTACTTTCGCCCATGAGTTTATGTTCTCTTTTTTATTTGTTTATTTATTTATTTGTTTATCTTTCTTTGAAATTCCAAGTTTTTGCGTATTCCGTATGTGCTGAATTTGTATGTTTTTTTCGTTTTTGTTTGCTTGCTAGTTTCTTCCTTTGTCTGTTGTCGGTTTTGTCCTTCAAGTCTTTATCCCCTTTGAATGTTTGCTGCTTGTTTTTTTTTTTTTTTTTTAAAATGGTGAGACGTGCATTTTGTAGGTTGTATCTCTCCAGTTGCCAATACATGTCTGATTGAACATTGTCGGATTATGGCCCAAACTTTTGTGAATGAACAAGGACTTAGGTTACTTGACCTTGGGATCTAATGATGTATATCTTCGCGAAACAATACAGTCAAATGCTATGAGTCGTCAGTTTCTAGTGGCCAATACATTTACCATACGTTTGTAAATGAACAATGTTTCGGGTGGTGGGTCCTCGATATCCAGTAACCCATAATTATGGGTGTAAAGGAAGAAAGTTTTACAATACGTGTGTGTGTAATAGAAACACAGGAGATCAATATTTCCCAATCCCAGGCTAGATGCTACGATGGTTACGTATCTGGCCAGGTTTACACGCGCGCGCGCGCACACACACACACACACACACACACACACACACACACACACACACACACACACACACACTTACACACCAAACTACAGTTCTTAAGCAGGTCACTACAAAATGCCCCAACACCAGATGATGGTGACACTTTGGGTTGTCTGGCACCAGTTACCAAGACTGAGTCGTCATGGTCGGCTCTGGGGACCATTCTACAACGTAGAAGTCTTCTTCTTTTCTTTTCCTATCGATCTCGGGGTTTTCGACTAAGTTTGGACTTAATCTGTCTTTCTCAGTTTGTCTTTAACCCCCGCGTTAAAGATCTTGCTTCCACTTCCGTCGCCCAGACCACGTTCTGTCAAATCCTAATCTGCCCTGCTCGCTCTTCTCTTTCTCTGGTGTCATGTTGTTCTTCTCCCCGTTCTCCTCTTCTCCCCAAAGTCCAGTTAATATAGAGATTTAAACAAAGGACCTCCCTTGGGCCAAGCCTTATACCACGTTGCCTCTCTACCGCTATGTTCATATCCTCTGTGAAATCTTCTCTTCCAAACACACACATTTCCTACATAATAGCCTAGCAAACAAGTACTTCTTGTCAAATGGACATAGAAGACTCCAGCAAATTCTGAGGGTCACTTTCACACCGTGAATTGTCACTTAGAAAGCTACGACCACGTCGCCAACACGCATTCAAACCAGCCAGACAACAGCACTAGCACAGTTCCT
>JADBJO010000718.1:47500-50000 GCA_016801955.1 Conus betulinus | reverse complement strand
GTGTGTGTGTGTGTGTGTGTGTGTGTGTGTGTGTGTGTGTGTGTTGCATTTGCAAACTCTTGACGTGTGTGTGTGTGTGTGTGTGTGTGTGTGTGTGTGTGTGTGTGTGGTAGTCATATATTTGACACATTATCATACCTGTCACGTGAAGGAAGGTAAATTCCAACAATCCCTATATACAACAAAGTCGTTGATACTTATTCGACAACCTTGCTGCGGTTATCAACAGAACCCTCTGCAGTGTGTTTCTGCAGACATCCCTTATCACTGATGGAGAGAAGAAGAATCTGCCATCACCTGAGGCCATCCATACTGTCCTGACAGAGATAGGGGACCCGGCCTGTCCCGTGGGGGCTGGTGGACATGACAACAAGCTGTTACCGATGACACTCGTGGGGACAGCAGCGGCCTGGGGTCACATGACGCCAGCAGTGTAGCGGTGGCTTTAGGGCTGGACAGGGGGATCTCTGTCCATGGGGTAAAGCTGAGGTCGTGAAGCTGTGTGTGCGTGGGTGCGCTGGGCAAAGGGAGGAAAGAGAGAGTGGATGGAAGCAAGGCGAGTGGGCGAGGAAGAAGAACAAGAGTGAGTTAAGATCAAAAAGGAAAACATACCAAGAGGGAATGGGTAGAAGAGTGACCAAAAGATCGAGACAAATCGAATGAAGAAGACGAAAAAAAAGCGAGGATTTAGATTAGATAGATAATGAACAAGAGAATGAGAGCAGGTCGCAAGAGTGAGCGATTGAGCAAGAGACACACACAGACAGACAGAGAAACAGACAGTGAGACAGACAGATGAACAGTCTAACAGATAGACAGGCAGACAGATAACAGACAGAAAGTCAAACAGACAGACGGGCAGGCAATTGGAAGGGGAGGACGACCGATGATATTCAACATGTGTGAAGGAATTGACAGAACCAATGTTTTGTTTCATGTCAAGTGTTCCAGGTTTACAACATATCTATGCTGTTGCTCATGACTAGAGACAGAAAGGGTGTGGAGATCCTTGATGGCACTTCTACAACGAACTGCTGCCATGGAACAACACAAGACAATCTCTCTCTCTCTCTCTCTCTCTCTCTCTCTCTCTCTCTCTCTCTCTCTCTCTCTCTCTCTCTCTCTCTCTCTTCTTCTTCTTTCTTCTTCTTCTTCTTCTTCTTCTTCTTCTTATCTCTCTTACTCACTTACTCACTCTAGATAGCTCCATTCTTTTGTACGAAAAGATCTTTAAACCTGCTTTGAAGATACATATTCATTTGTTCATTTATAGTTTTCCTTGTCTATATCTTTATGCGTTCCTTTATTACACAGTACGTTTGAAATCTTTGACAGATGTCTTACGTCCAATAAAGAATAAAAACAAAGGGCTAACGATCTCTTCATCCAAAAAATTGCATTACAGTTTCAAATAACAATAACGATCTCTGTTTTTATTGAAGCACGTACCAGTTTCGTTTCTTTCCTTCTTTCTTTGTTTCTTTCATTTACAGATCTATTTGTCCATTTGTCTAATGGCTAGTTGCCAGAAACGTTATTGCTTCTTTCGCTGGCTGAGTCCAACTGTTACCAGGGTGGG
Source organism: Conus betulinus (assembly GCA_016801955.1). Taxonomy (NCBI): domain Eukaryota; kingdom Metazoa; phylum Mollusca; class Gastropoda; order Neogastropoda; family Conidae; genus Conus; species Conus betulinus. The sequence goes on along the minus strand of JADBJO010000718.1, from coordinate 48,421 downwards.
GGAGGGATCACGCTTTGTGTTAGCTGACGACTGCCGTTTTTCATTGTAATGTGTTGTATCATATTGTATCTTACCGAGTCATGTCGCGTTTGTATCTATCACATCAGATTGTCTGCATTGCAATGTATTGTGCTGTGTTGTATTGTACTGTCAAATTTCTTATCCTCCTTTGACATCTCTGCTATGCTGCATTGCGCGGCAGTTGTGTCGTATTTTATCTTATGATATGGAATCGAATTATAGTATTATCTTGCATTGATTTTGTTTTATTTAGCATTGTGTGTGCATGTGGGGAGGAGGGGGACGGGGACTCTGTCCAATAATCTGTGCCACTTCAGTGGCATTTGTAGTACGCAGTTCAATCCGCTCCAGCACCGGCAATCCACAGGGGGCAGTCAGTGTCAAGTCGTCTTGAGGCAATCCACCAGAGGAGACACTGCACTGCTGCCGAGTCACTTCGGTGGTGTTCAGTGGTGCGTGTGCGGATCCAAAATACGCAGGACACCACCTACTCCATACGGACGACAATTGCTCAGTCATGGAGCCGGCGTGAATGAGTTCACCCTCCAGAGGACGTTAACTCGTCCGTCTAACGACAGTCTCCATGAATTGCCGATACCTGTGACCCCGGCAGAATCAATCCAAGGCCATAGACGTGGAGAGGAGATCAATACTGAGGTCACCATGGCAGCAAGGCATGAAGGTACCACAGAATCTGAGATACTTTTAGTGCTGATCAATGACGATGAGAATGATGAAGATGATACTACAGATATCCATTCTGGTCGAGACTGCATGGCAGGCTTGTACTCTACGCTTACGCTTATAATACATCCAGGTGTCAACCAGGGCCGAGAGATAGACACCTACAGAGCTGTTCCGGAAATTTAAGCAGCACTTGAAGGCGCATATATCAAATGG
>JADBJO010000718.1:0-30000 GCA_016801955.1 Conus betulinus | reverse complement strand
GTCATTGTCGACTTTTTTTCTTTTAAATCCAAAAGTTCGCTTCCTTGTTTCTCATTGACAACGGTTGTTGTGTCTACCTGCAAGAAGGAATCTCTCCAGGACTTCATTTCCTTCATGTCTACCTTTCATCCAGCTCTACAGTATACCTGCAACATCTCTCTGACTCCTCTGTGTCCCTTCCTCGACCATTACCATTTCCATCTTACCTTTCTCCAGTAGCCTTGCCACCAGTGTCTTTTATAAGCCTACCGATTCTCACAGCTACCTCTCTACGTTTTCCAACCATCCCCGTACCTGCAGAGACAGCATCCCCCTACTCACAGTTCCTGCGACTGAGACGCATCTGCAGTGATGAGCAGGACTTTGAACTTCAAGCGAAGAGAATGCTTGGATTCTTCCTTGCCCGGAAGTACCCAGAGGACGTGGTTCCGTGGTGCACTTGAGCGAGCTCGTGCTGTCTCTCGTGCCCAGGCTCTTGTTCCTAGAGTCAGTCCTTAAAATGAGACCGTACAGTGGCAGTTCTCACCTACCACCCCCCACAACCTCCCAGTCCGCCGTATCCTCCTCCGGAACTTCCACTTAGTTCAGCAAGACCCACATCTAAGGGAGATCTTTTCTAAGCCACCCCTCATCGCTTTCAGGAGGGATACCAACCTGAAAGACCATCTTGTGCAGCAGCTTCTATCCGCCACTATGGTCTCCCCCCCCCCCCCCCCCCCACTAGACCTCATGCACTAGGCATGCGGCCGCAAAGGTTGTAAGACCTGCCCTTTCATCGATGGTTCCACTGTCATCACAGGACCCTGCTGGCCAGTTTGCCGTAAGGACCGGTTTTAACTGTCAGTCAGAAGACCTTGTCTACGTCATCTCCTGCACCCTGTGTACCAAGAAATACACAGGTGAGACCTACCGCAGCCTTGATGAACGGTTCAGCGAGCACCTGCGTTCCATGCGGCTTAATTATGACAACCCTGTGGGCTCCCACTTCACCCAGCAGCACCATTGCGTTGTCCACGCCAAGTAGCAGCAGTGTGGCAGAACCAGTCGACAGGACTCCACAGGCTCTTTATGGAGTCTTCAGTGATTGCCCGTCTTGGCACTCGCATCCCGTATGGCATGAACACAAGGGAATGAACTCGGCGGCTCGACTTGCACCCCCGTTTCCTCCCCCCCCCCCCCCCCCCCCCCCCCCCCTGCGTTTTTTTTTTTTTTTTTTTTTCCTTTCCCTCACCCCTGCCCCCCCTTCCTTCCCCCCCCCCCTTCCCCCCCTTCCCCCCCCCCCCCCCCCCCCCCCCCCCCCCCCCCCCTGTGTTTGTGTTTTTCCCTCCCTATCTCCATTCTCCTCTTTCCCTCTTCCCCTTTACTGTTTTACCACTTACACTAGCACACACACGCAGGCACACGCATATGCGTGCGCATACGCACGCGCACACACACACACACACACACACACACACACATTCTCTTCATCTCCCTCCTCCCCTTCTCCACTCCACTCTCCCCCTTTCCCTTTATTGTTTAACTCCTTCCTCCCTCCCCCTGTTCCCCCTCCCCCCCTCTCCTGTTTTTTTTCTGTAAGTCTGTGTAATTTTCACATTCCTTTTTTTCTCCCATCCTCCTTCCAATTTCCCTCCTCCCTTCCACACACTTTCCCCTCCACCTTCTTACAACCATGCGAGCACACAGATAGACAGGCGCACGCATGCACGCGACCCCACGCGCGCACACGCTCACGCACATACGGGCGGACGTGTGCACATGCTTCCGTAGGCGCTCATACACACACACACACACACACACACTTTCCCCTTTTTCCTTAACCCCCCCCCCCCCCCCCCCCCCCCCCCCCCCCCCTCCCACTTTAAGTTCCCCCTCTTACTTTAAGTTTTCCTTTCACTGTTTAACTCTACTCACTCCTACCACTGATTGCTTTCTTTTTCTGTGAGTAGCAGTCAGCCTTTTATTCTTACTTCTTGCCCCCTTCCCTGTGCAGTTGAGAAAGGGTCTATGACCTGAAACGTACTGTTTTAGCATATTTGTCTTCTTAATCGACGAATTTTACCCTGAGGTGAAAAAAGTTTTTTTTTTTTTTAACCTTTGTTTTCTCTTCAACAACGATTGAATTAACCTCGTGTTTGTATCGGAAACAGACAAAATAATGTTTCTTTGTTTGCTTTCTTATTATTTTATTCGCATACCATTGACTCTATTTTTGTTGTTGTTTTATTTATTTATTAGTGCTTTATCTGTCCATTTGTGTACGTTATTCCTTTACATATTGATCTCTTTCGTTCGCTGGTGAACCGTGTGTGTGTGTGTGTGTGTGTGTGTAATTCGCTGATTTTTTTTTCTTCTTGAAGCATACACCTACTGATTCTGAAGATGGTTGGCTAAGCTTCGCCATCTACAAGAACTGCATTCTAGTCTTAATGCCGGTATGCTGTGTATGTGCGTTGCGTGGTGGTTGCAGCTGTCTAATCTGAACCAACGGCGCGTTGGGGGGAAGGATGGGGGGAGGGGGGTGCAGGAGGGGAAATGGAAGGGGCACAGGTGGAAGAAATGTGTCATGCTGGAAGGGAGAGAAGGGGGTGCGGAAGAGGTTATAAAACAGAATTTGCCTTTAATGCTGGGTGAGAAAAAAAAGCAAACAGAAAGCGATCAAAAGAAATTACAAGAACAATTTATTTTAGGATTTGCTTCAGTTCTTATTCCGCCTTTTCTTTTCAAATGCTGTCCTATTGATTTTTTCACGCGTTTATTTGGGTTTTTTTTTTGGGGTTTTTTTTTTTTTGTATTTGCTTACTTGTTTGTTTTGAATGTTTTTTTCTTCTGTTTCCACTCGCAAATACCCTTGTATGTTTTACGTTTTGCTCTTTATTTACTTCTTTTATTCTGCTTCCTTTATTTCTTGTAATTTCTTGTCATTTTTTTTAATTCTGGTTTTAAGATTTCATTTTGTATACTAGGCAGAGTCGTGTTTTCTCCTAAAAACTTAAGGTAGATAAATCAGGAGACTACAGGAAATGAACGTGGGAGGGGAAGTGAGGGGATGGGGGGTGGAAGAGGTGGAGATGATGGGAAAACGCAGTTAGGAGCGCATTCAGTGTGTAACATATATGTATGTATATGGAATTATATTCCGCTTATAATGGGCATGAAATCTCTCTCTCTCTCTCTCTCTCTCTCTCTCTCTCTCTCTCTCTCCTCCTCTCCCTCTCTCTCTCTCTCTCTCTCTCTCTCTCTCTCTCTCTCTCTCTCTCCTCCTCTCTCTCTCTCTCTCTGTGTGTGTGTGTGTGTGTGTGTGTGTGTGTGCGCTCGCGCGTGTGCGTGCGTGCGTGTGTGTGTGTGTGTGTGTGTGTGTGTGTGTGTGTGTGTGCGAGCGCGCGCGCGCATGCTCCCAAGTTTCAAACAATGAGGCAGTGAATATAACTTTTAGTATGGTCTCAGAACTAAAACTCCGCGGAATCGTCGTCATCATCATCACTGATTATCTTTTTGATCAAAAGAAAAATCAATAAATGAATGAATAAATAAATGAATAAGTAAAAGGTCAGAGCGGAGGGGTTCGTGTACGGCACTCATCGTGATCAAAGTCTAGAACCATTCCCCACCGCCCCCTCCTCCCCCCTCCCCCCCCCCCCCCCCCCCCCCCCCCCCCCCCCCCCCCCCCCCATGCCACTTTCACCCACGCCCCCCCGCCCCGATCTCCCATCCATCCACGTCCATTCCACCGCCCATTTCAGGCCTGTGGCCGCCAGGTAGATCCTGTCGAAGGCTCGGCATGCTAAGGTCCTTGCGGGAACTGTTGTCGGCGGGCGATGATGTCGTTCTCTCTCTGCGGTAGGAACTGGTGCTGGTCACACGCCCACAGTTAGGATCCTGCACCAAATCACTGTATTATCCATGTAAGCGTTTTGAGGCCTAGCGTAAGTCTGAGCTAGCATTTGATATTAAACTGACAACTGATCAGAAAATCAACCCACATCGATCTTTTCACACTTGTTTTGGGAGATTTCCACCGATGACATCATATACAATCTTCTTATACATGACCTTCCCCTTAGCTGACGTCATATTTCAGGCTTTCGTACTCACCCGTGACCCTATCTTTGCGCCAGGTGGTATACCCCAAATGGTCCTATTCCTTTGATTTTAATCGTTCTGTTTGGAACCACCACATGAAAGAAAACGAGGAGAATCAACTTTCAGACAACAAAAATTTCAAAACGATCTAATCGCGCAAGTCTATAAATACTCGACTCCTTAAGCAAAGCCCTGACCCATTAATTTTTGGTGTGCAGCCTGCTCACTTCACTCTCACACCACGAAGAATGTTCATTGTTTTGTGCTCCGATCAGACGATGTTACACTTTATGGTGCTTTTAGGGGGTAAAAGAATAAGGGCGGTTCACAATTAGAAAACATACCCCCCTTTCTGATTTTTTGTCCTGGCAGACGTTTAGGAGCACATCGGGCGTATGTGTGTGTGTGTGTGGGGGGGGGGGGGGGGGGGGGTAAAGAGTAAATTGGTAAATTGTGTGTGTGTGTGTGGGGGGGGGGGGGGTAGAGGGAGGTGGGGGGAAGTAAATTCATTGTCGAAAACTGTCATGGACTACTGGAGACAGGACTCCACTCAGACCCTAAAGGGGGTCTACAAAAACGTGAAGGCCTGTATATCGTCACCCTTCAGTACTTAGTGACTCGCTAAGCCCCTTCGCCTCAAGGGAGTAAAAGCAGGCCACCGACGACGACGCTTCAGCAGACTGAACTCAATGCCTGTGGGACTGCCATTTCTGCCTGTCTTGTTGGTTCTCCCCCCAGAGACCGTAATAATCCCTATTACAACGGTCCCATTCCACTCACTTCCAGCTAAGCCTCAGCGTCTCTTCTGCAAATGTTTCTGGGTCTTTTCTTCTTTCTCCCCTGCGGATGACGGGTCGGAGCCTGACAGATGTGGATGCAGGTTTCTGAAGGCCGATTCCTGTCTTTCTGATCTTCGTGGCAATTGGCTCCTGTTCTGCCCTTGGCTACAACCTGTTGCTCACTTTGTTCGCTGTGTGGTCATATAAAGCTTCACCTTCCCAGGATCTCCATCGATCCATGGTGGCTGGTTCCTGTTCTCCCCTCAGCCACAACTCGTTTGCTGACTTTGTTTATCTGATGTTAAAAACTGCGCCTCGGGTTTTCATGAATGTCATTATCTTTTGTCTTCCTCAGGTCTCAGAGCCGTACAACGACTTGATTTAACACTTGAATCCATTATGCGCATTTCCGTGGCTGTGCTGATCGTCTAGATGTTTTTCAGCATGATAAAGACCGCTCGTGCTTTGCCTATCGTTGCGGTGACATGTTGTCCATCAGTCACACGGTCCAGATATACAAAGGACTCATCTGTCTTGACTGGCTCTCCACCAACAACGACTGGGGTGGTTGCAGCTGTGCTGTTTTTCGCGAGCACTTTTTCTCTCGTTGATCCCGAGCTCCATTTCTGGTGTAGTCGGGCGGGTGGTCATGTCCTGCACCTGGCTGCAGCTGGGCAAGAGGAGAGCCACATCGTCAGTGAAGGGAAGATCTTCAACCAGATTCTAGAGTGTCCTCTGTCTTCCGCTTCACCTGCCTGTTAACATGCTCTTCGTGCTTCAGTCGATGACTTGGAGAAAGAGGGAAGGCAACAGTAAACACCCTTTACAATCAGTTTTCTTTCTTTTTTTTTTTTTTCTTATCTAAACTTCAGAACTGTCGAACAATCCTTCAGGGCATCTTACTAGACGTCTTGTTCCCTTCAGTTCCGTTCGCTACAGACATGTCAGGGATCCCCAGTTTTCCAAGTTAGTCTCACTGTTTTTGACTCGCATCATTTTTGTTTTAATGCAGGCCTACGTTGTGTATTTAAGCTTGTACCGTCTGCACATAAACATCTTAACATAATGGAAGAGAGAAAGCATGCACATCATCACTTATTGCACTCTTCAAGCACGGAGGAAGGACAGGGAAGGAACGAGGGGGCAAAAGTGTGTGTGTGTGTGTGTGTGTGTGTGTGTGTGTGTGTGTGCGCGCGCGCGCGCGCGCGTGTGTGTGTGGTGTGTGTGTGAGAGAAAGAGAGAGAGAGAGAGAGAGAGAGAGAGAGAGAGAGAGAGAGAGAGAGAATTTGATGAGTATATTCACTAGTTTGGAATTGCACGTCTCTCCAGCTGGGCAACTGCAGGCTTTTGGGTGTGTGGGTGGATGGAGGCGGGGGGGGGTACACTATCCCCTAATTATTCACAGCAGCTTGGGCCTGGATTCGTAGAGGATGCGCATTTTCACTCTTCTCTCGCAGGCTCGAATGGGGGTGTAACTTATGCCTCCTAAATGGTAGGCTTGATTTTGCGCCTCAGCTTATGCACTGTTTCAGCTGTGTACTAAGTGTAAATCAGGGAATTGAAATCCTTTTAAATAAGGTCTTAAATGGGGGAGCAGTCTTAACTGGGAAATAAATCTTTTATTCCAAATTAGACAAACAGAAACACCGTTTTATCAAAAACTAGTCTTCAAATCAATGCATATCAGCTGCAGCGGTTGCATGTTTTTTTGTTGTCATCAACAAATGACAAGGAAGCGTTTGAACTAACACTGTGGAATCTGATTTAGAAGACAGCAGAGGGAGGGAGGGGTCGTGAGTTACTGGGTGGCGTGTCTACAGGGCAGGAGGGGCATCTGTCACATTCTTTGTTGCTTTATTTTGGTTCTGTTCAGAGACAAGAGTTAGGGATAAGGAGCAATTAAATCTGATAAGGGGATATGATTACGTTGATGTGTGCGCGTGCGTGGGTGTGTGTGGGGGGGGGGTGGGGGGGGGGGGGGGTGTGTGTGTGTGTGGGGGAGGGGGTGGGGGGGGGGGGGGGGGGGGGGGGGGACAAGCTGGAAGAGGGAATAGGTGTGAGGGGATGGAGACTTTTCAAAGGGGAGGAATATGCTGGGTTTTTTTCTTTTTTCTTTTTGTTTGTTCGTTTGTCTGCTGTCTTGTTTTCCATCTTCTGAACTGGCTTTTTTCACGTCTCGTCTTCCAAATCCTAAGAGTGGCATCACTCCGTCATTGCTCATTCCAGCTGCCCTGTCCACAACCATACCAAGGTTCATCCTCTGGTAGTCTGAACACTTAAGCCCCACAGAAACCAAACAAAAGCATTTATGTTTGAGACTCCCCAAGAAAGCTTGGGAAAACAACGTATCACATAATTACTTTATATTAATTCAGTAGTATTCGGTAATTAGTTTGCCTAGAATGTCAAAAATGAGGAATTATTCAGAACTGTCCTCTACACAGATCCGACACCCCAAATTCAAAACTGTGTCAAAAACCTCTGGCCGCAGGAATGGAACACAAGAACCAATATTAAACTTTTTTAAAATACGTCCAAACCTACAGAGATTTTACCAACTGCCACTGGTGTCCGCACGTAAGATAAGGCATATCATGTGATGAGCTATCGACTATGAAACATATTCTTATAAGATTTTGGGATTTGCACCACACTGGAGAAACTTTTTTTTTTTTGGCATGTAGACAAAAGCACTTGTCAGCAGTTTCCATAAAGCCTTTGTACTGGGATGTTTCCATCCGACGTGTTCGTTTAAGGTTTTGTGGAAAATCGAGCTAGTTTTTAAGCTGTGTTCTTATCATGCTTGAAATGATTTCTACAGCCTTGATTTGGCCCTCTGGGTTCAGACTGGCAATGAACAAAAAAAAAAAATGTCAATCAAAACATGTTTTGTTTGCAGAAACTGAGAAATATGGGCATAATCCGAAGATTTCACACAGCAAGTACCACTGTTGCATCGAATCTTAGCTCACTTTTTCATTTATATGTTGGTATGGGTGTCTAGATGTGCAGAGGAGAGGACTTTGATGTTGTGAATGTATGCAAGTAATGACAGCCCTATTAGCGCATAGTGCTATGAACTTTTACCATCAGAGCGCCATTTTAAGGCAATGAGAATTTTATCAAAAAATTTTCATCCCATCACCAATGCCACTTGCTCCTTATATAGTGCATGTGTAAATGAGTATGCACCAGTAAATCAGTTACTGTGTGTGTGTGTGTGTGTGTGTGTGTGTGTGTGTGTGCATGTGTGTGTGCGTGTGTGCATCAGCACACGTCTGTGTGTGTGGATAAAATGCAAGTGATCAGAGCCATGTATAAGCAAAATACTACGAACTTTACCATCTGGACGCCATTTGAGGACAATGGCAATTAAATAAAGCACAGAGAAAACTTTTATCCCAAGATCAATTCATTTCTTAAATACTGTTATAGCTCTTTCACCTTGTAACCCAGTGTGTGTGTGTGTAAATAGCTTAAATCAGTATGTCAGTGTGTGTGTGTGTGTGTGTGTGTGTGTGTGTGTGTGCGCATGTGTGTGTACGAGTGCCCAGTATGTGTGTGTGCATATGTGTATATACATGTGCATACTTTACTGTGCATGATTGTGAGGGGTGGAGGAAGGGGGGGGGTGTACTTGTGTGCAATAGATAGGGTGGAGTGGGTAGGGGGTATTGGGTGCATGTGCGTGTTATATGTATGTGTATGTGGTAAGTGTGCATGTGTGTGAGGCAGACCGAGAGGGGGTGTGGTGTGGGATGAGGGCGGTTATTACTGAATACTTGGTCCTGTTTTAATTAATTTTTTTTTTTTTCTTTCCCTTAAACTTTTGATTTCATTCTTTATGCTAGTAATCATAAGAGCTGTAAATTTGTGACAATATGTGTGCGTAAATGTTAAACCTTTTGTGACACATTTTTTTTACTAACATCTGATTATATGTTTATTGCTGTTTTTGTACATACTTGATCTGCCCACTCATGTTTGTGTGATAATAGTTGCACCTGACTTGTCTCTTTTTGGAGGTAATAAACGTTTTTCTTATCTTTTTACACTATGTCCAGTAACAACAGCAGTAGCACTGGCTTTTGTCCAATGAAAAAATCATCCGTACTTGCACACTTCATCTCTTTGTTTTACTTAGAAGGATGATTTATCAACTTCTATGCCCCCTCCCCTTAAGTGATGGGAAAACATACAGTCAGAAGAAAAGACATGTTCACTGACTGGGTAAAAAACAAGGAGACTTGACAGGTTTTTCTCTTCCATCCGTTGTTGTAATCAAACATCAACTGACAACAATGCATCAGAATCTCCAAACACTTGCTTCTGTCTGTTATTCTCTCAAGACATATATAAAGCCATGGGAACTGTCTAGTAATCAAGATAAACTAAACAGAACACACACACAGAGAGATAAACATGGTTGACATCACATATATATATATGCACTTAAACACTCATATATGCAAACATACTCACAAACATGCACAAACTTAACTGACAAATACATACATGAATTCAAATGACAGATGCTAAACGAGTGAAATAATGGGATCCATAACCATACAATTGGCCAGCTAATAATGCTCTTGTAAATGATCACAAATTCTTGGCTGAATTAGTGGTCACATATTCTTTTTGTGTTCTTGTGAGCTGCACTCAAAAAAGTATGTATGTTTTGTTCTGACCATTCGTTCAGCATACTTTCTGTGTAAAGAACACAAGAGCCAAAGCATATTTCCACAGACTACCTCAAACTTAATGTGTATATGTATATGTGTGTACCTATGTGAGCAGAAAGTTCAACAGGCCAGTTTTTTTTTTCTTTCTTTTTTTTTTTTTAGGAATACTCAGATGTTATGAGGATATTTACATTTTGGTGTATGGTTCTAAAATGAAATATTTTCCTCTGCTTGACAATTTTATTCAGTACAGTACAAGGTATACCCTGTAAAAAGGTGTTTAAATCAAATGTCTGCAGTAAAAAATAATATAAGCAAGTGTGTGTGTGTGTGTGTGTGTGTGTGTGTGTGTGTGTGTGTGTGTGTGTGTGTGTGTGTGTTGTGTGTGTACCTTCTGCTTATCTCATATTAACATTAGGCATCTACCTCGTGTTGTTCTTGTTTTGAAGGCAAGTAAGCTTTTTATCTTAAAAAAATGTGGGGGGTGGGTAAGGGGGCCACTAATTTTTAGAACAGAAACATGCTCACACATTACTTATTCATTAATCTCCATCAAAAAAGAGAAGTAGCAAAATATTTGTTCTGCTGTCTGTATATCCACCTTCCATGAGCACATGCATCGGTGACAATTTTCACTCAGTGTGAAAATATCACCACCACCAAGACATGTAATCCACACACTGACCACATATACTTGCCATTTAAAACGATAACAAATAACCAGCAAAGCCATACCAACACTTTCCTTTAACATCAAATATATCATGAAACATGCTGCTTTCAAGTTCTCTTCTCTTGTGCTTTTGCTGTACGGTTTTACTCTCAGATAAACTTTCATAAATGAGTTCACTACTAAAAAGAAAATATGGTGTTCATAGTGAAAACAACCAACTCGTATAATACCTATGCTAAAAACCCCCTTATGACTGAAAAAATTCACATTCCATTGGGAGTAATTTACTACCTGTTATGCTAAGTCAACGGCTGAATAGTTTGTTAATTCATGAATCTTTACTTCCAGTGAATAAACGATACTAAGAGCAGAGCTGAGAAACACATTTAAACATTGCAAAACCAACTGCCCATGTAAAATGTATCCTTATTACAGAAAAAAAAAAGTCCCGTTGGTCCAACCTTAATGTAGCACTGCACAGATTTTGCAAGCGAGTCACCAATCCCTTGATGCGACTATGTTCTTACAACAGACACCTACAAATGCATACCCTCACAACCAATATGCAAATGTGTTTAAAGGCATTGGCAACTTTTGCTTCCCATTTAAAAGATGGGTTGGAGTAGAAATGCGCGAAATATGTGGTTATCTTCCCTAAGAAAAAAAAAAAAAAGACATAAACAGGTCTAATCTATGAACTATCACTTACATGTGGCAATCCTGCAAGCAAAATTCCAATATACATCACAACGTAGGCTATACTAAACATAGCAGTTGTAACACATGTACTGTCAGCTGAAAGAAATTAAATCAATGATAACTTGAATGAAATACAAACACCTAATGATTATGCATAAATCTGCCCAAGAAAACGATAACCATGCTCTCTTTTTTCCCCACAAAACAAAACATATACACACACTAGTATGGTGTAATCAGAAAAGCGATACCCAGACACCTTAAACATCTATGTTCACCCCCCCTGGCATACGACGCATCAAGCAAAACTTATGGAAAACCATGAGCCAGCAACATATATGCAGCCAAAAAGAACCAGAAAAAAAGGTACATCTATATGAATCATATTCATACATGCAAGTCACCAACTTGAACAAATGAAATGATACAGTCTACGTAAAACTGCAGAGCTACCAGCACACTCATTGTCACCAGAGCATCCACACTTTATCAACATCCACACGTTTAAAGAAAAAATACTTTAAAAAAGAAAACTAAAACAAAAACTAAATATATAAATAACAACAGTACAAAAGTTGATATCCATAGTAAGATTTCACTGGAATGAAGAATAGTTTAGTTCAGCATTAAATCTTTAAAAAAAATAAATAAATAAATGCAATATATCAAGTAAATGAAATCTGCAAAGATGGAGCTGTTAAAGTCAAAAAGCCTAAACCATTTTGATACCCTTTCAATGCTTGTTGCAGAGGAAAATTTAAACTGATCTACAGCAGTGTGAGGTTTTGATACATGGACAGAGTGGGGGAACAGGACAGACTGACAAAGACGGGGCATAGAACAAGGTTGTACACCTCAGGATGTATTGAAGTTACTCTCAAATGAAAACTCCATAATCAAATCCAATCCTATGCACAGTGAAGAAAAATGCAAGTTATCACAGTTCAAGGCCCATAAGAACACCTTACTGGCCCTTGTCGCAATCCATGGCAAAACGGACTTTCGCTATATGCTGCTCTTGTTTGTCTTAGTTAATTTTTGTTGTCAGTTCCTTTAATTAAACATCAAACCAGAAGAAAAAAGGTGACACAAGGTTAACAAATACAATCACTGTTTTCAAATATTTTTGTGAATCAACAATTTGGAAATGAAAGAACAGGACTGTCATGTCATTTTATTCTGTTAGGAAATAAAAGAAAGATTCCTCCCACTCTCTAGTTTGGTTTCTAACACACAGATACAAGTGTAGTGCACACTTATGAATGGAATTCATTCTTTTCAGTTGTATGACGAGAACTCGTAACAACACTTCAAGACACAGCCACACAATCACAATTAAATGCACACAAATGATATAGATCCTGACATCAGCACAAGCATACACCAGCAGCTTAAAAATTTTTTTGCAAGATCCCATGCACAACACTTCTCACCATTCACCCTGAAAATACCACTGAACAACCTGAATTTTCATTTGAGAAAAAAAAAAAAAAAAAGATGGAAAAAAAACCTAACCATTAAGTGCAATGCAGACAATAAGTACAGTTCTGGAATTCTACCCAGTTTTAAACGCAAAAACTGTTAAAAACGGCCCTGATGCAAACTCAAGTTTGAACACACAAAAACAGATCTGGAACAAAAAATATTTGATTTTTCTTCTGTCTGCAATAGATGCTTTGAAAGGTATCTCTGAAGGAAAGAAACTTGTTTTCTGAACAGACAGTGGAACTACAAAACAACTGAACATAAATCTACACTCAGGGAGCCAATCATAGTCCATTGTATACTGTCTGCTTTGAATCTTGCTTCAATATTGCCTTCAGACCTGAAACAGACAATTCACACCTCTTTCATTAAATCCTTCATACACAATCAACCATAATGAATACAACAGTACACACAGGAAATACGATGCTGTATCTAAGAACTGCCACTTCCAGTCCACAAGGCCACTAACTACACATCCTACTCTTCCCTCCAAACTGACTCTAAGAGAGAATCAAATAATGCACTCTTAAAGCTGTTGATGTCACATTCTTATTAAATTTGACACAATTCACCCATGCTGTTTCAACCTTCTGTCAAGAACGTAGTCTTTCATGCAGTTATGTTTCTGGCTAGATCACTTCTATCACTGATGCCTGCAAATGTCGCAGAAAATAATATGCAGGGCTTGAGAAGCCATTGTCTTTACTTACCATAGATTACTGGATGTATGCATCTTTACCTGTTTACTTTTTTGTTGTTTGTTTTCAAAAGTTTCTGGAGATATGTCTTGTACACTATATAACCACACAGTCTGAAAGTATCAATAAATGAATGTGCTGTTCAGGCTTATTATAATACAAAAGAGCAAGAGATAACTCTTATATCTACATGCATGGTAGGAATCCATTTGCCTGTACTTGGATTTCCCAGTACTCCGTTTTTTCTTTTTATCTTGTATGTTTAATAGCCTGGTACAGCCTGGTGTGTGTGGTGTGCTCTCTCTCTCTCTCTCTCTCTCTCTCTCTTTATATATATGTAGAGAGAGAGAGAGAGAGAGAGAGAGAATGAATAAGTAAAAAAAGAAGGAAGTAACGGAAAATGTACCAAAAGTACACAGTGGAACTCCCCCCTCCATTCCAACCTTGCCAATAACAAATCCCTCCCTGATGTGATCTAAATGAAAATGACCCATTATCTACTTCAATTTACAAATTAACCCTGTGTTCAGACTACTTCTCTGAACCAACTTATGACAAACCAGTGCTAGTCTAATATGAATTTTGCACAAATATCCATCATAAAAAGGCTGGACATGCACAAAAATAGTTTCGTGATAATGAGCCAAATGGCTGAATATCAATCTCCAAAAATAAACTTTGTTAACGTGAATTTCCCTGCAGCACTTTTGTACCTTCCAGCAATAAGACTGCAGGGCAAAATGTTGATGTCATCCCAAAAGTTGAAATTTCAATTTTGATCACCAATTCACTCAAAGTAGGAAAGAGAGATTCAAAATATCATTAAAGACAAAGGCAATGTCTTTCACCCCGATAGGAGAGTGAAAAGAATAGGACAAGGGAGTTGTTCCAAATTTAATACACAACATACATCCACACAGATAAAATGGTATAAGTGTTTTTTCGTAAAACTCTCTGCTTTGTGATAGTCTCATTTAATGACACTCCACACACTGGTCTGTCTGCAAAGCAGCCATGAAATGTACTGAAGACAAGGAGAATGAGGGTGGGGTCTAAACTGTGACTTTACCGTTTTTGTAAGGCCACACAAAAAGGATTCTTGTACTGTCATAAGAACATAAACTTTACAAGAGAGCATTATGCTATGTTACACATATGCTGCAATGTCTAAAATGTCTTGACCATTTGATTCACTATAAAGATGCCTTGAGATGGCTAGTCTGTACTGTAGAATGCACCTTCATATTCAGACCCGTTCCTATTATGACCTGGTTCTCACTGATTTTTTAACATTTGTAACAGAAAGGTTCCTCTGTACTGGCAGAAAGGGGGATGGCTTGCAACCAGGATAACAATAAAAGGGGATAACCCTTCTTTCATTCCAAAACAAACAAGACAAGGCTATCTCCCTTGAGCACAATGTGAACAGTGAAAATTTGCAAGCACTTACAAACAAGTCTTCTACACCAACTCTCCAATTATTCATATCACAGTCTTTTTTAACCCTCTTGCATTCTGATTCTCTAAGGCTAAATTCCCCCTAGTTTTCAGATTGTTTGTTTTGGTGAATTTAGCCTTAAAATGCGTATGTATGGTTCACGCTTCACCACAACCAAGAATAAACCTCTAGAGCTACAGAATTCCGCATGTATGGTCATAAGGCTTTGTTCTACACTGTGAGCAAGATTTTGTGTCTCGAGATGAAAGGTCGTGTCACTGTCACCAAAATGTCACCCAATGTGTCACATGTGATGGTGACAATTCTAATACAGCACACCAACATGCAGTTATCCCATGCACATGCATGTTAGTGGTGTAAAATGAAAGCTGCGGCCTAAAGTGAGATGATCTGTCTTCTGTACGCCTGTTCAGTCCCCACAGAATGTCACACACAACTAGTGTCAATTTTCACTACTGAACAGTTACTGTAGATTCAAGCACAGTTCCTCATGTTTTTTCTGTCACTGTTCTAAGCACCTTATACATGTCCATATGTATTTACACACTGTATAGCTGTACAGTGAGGAAAATTGGGTTACAGTGTCACTGCCAAGTGTCATCAAAGCACTGTCATCATATAACTATAGGTAAGCATATATACACGTCCACACAGAGACTGGCAAACTGCCCTACTGTTGAGCCACTTTCTGAGCATGGTAGTCACGGAAACAGTCATTCCTATGAAAGCATAGAGGCACCTGGCAGAAAGAACACATATATGACGCTTCTACGCGTCATCCCTTAGTCGTCATATAGAATAATCAGTACAGAGACATAGCCCTGCATTTCGTCAGCTGTTGTGTCGAATCATAGGGAGTCAGGTGTGCCCTTAGCTGTTTGTTTTTGTGAGAGCGTATCTGTTAGTTTCTTCTGCTACTAGTTGAAAAAATGTGAGAGGTAGAAAAAAGAAATAATCTAGTGTGGTGGCAGTGTTCGGCAGTGAGTGTGCAGGGCCTGTCGGCTGTTGGAACGTGGCCACGCTGGCAGGATGTGTAGCCAGTCACCATTGTTTTGCAGAACGGCGAGTAGTAGCACATTGTTCTCAGGGTCGCTTTCACCATTTTCCTCTCCTTCATTGGTGCCGATTTCAACATCATTCTCTTCTCCTAACTTTACATTTTCATACTTCTCTAATTCTTGCATAACTTGATCCCACTCCTCCGCTGAATACTCAGGATATCATCAAACTCACTGTTGTTTGCAGACGACGCCACTGTGAAAATAGGTCAGTCTCACGCACAACTCTTTGCTTGCAGTTTCTCCTCTTTCTTAGTAAATGGAAGTAGTGCCAGCATCCAAAAATAGTGCTGCCACATTACTGGGCTATAGTGGGAAATCCCCAACAACTTTTAGTGGCTCTCCGAGTATTTTCACGGCGTCAGCATGTGATGGAAAAGTACCATACACATGCGGCGGGCAGCTCCCATCTGCAGCCGTTACGAAATCTAGTGCGCTGTCTCAGTGCTCCCGTCTGCGCCCGTTATGAATACAAAGAGGGTTAACAGACAACACTTCTAAAACCAGGTCATTAACTGACTGGCTTTATTTCTTGCCTGCTTTTCAAAGTTTACTTTCTCAGCAAAAACTTCAGGATACTAAATGCATGTCAACACTACTATGACAGGCACAGAAAAAGGAACTGGTGGCAGCTTTGTGGAAAAGACATTGAATACTCTGATCCATGTTCACAAAGTGATTACACATTTTTTGCTTTGTATTTAGAACAATGAACAGAGGAAAAAAGGGTTAGGCAGAAATGCCATATCTTATTCTAGTTTAAAAAAAACAAACAAAACTATCATCAAAATCTTAAGTAAAAACTTTTTTTTTTTTCACGACTAATTCCTTAAAACTGGCTAGCTGGAAAAGATGTAAGGACTTACTTACTGGTTTTCTTCCATCTACATCTTAACTTTTTAATTTTCATCATGGCTAACTTCAAAGCTTCTGAAAAGCTGAACCCAATTTGATGAAATTCCTGGCACAAACCGAACAAAACTCTAGCCAACTGTCATGAAATACAGACCTGTCATACTAAACTGATTTCTTCAAAGCTTTGATAGATGGAATACTGATAAGAGTAGAAACTGGCAGAACTGACAGACAGAAAGAGACAGGAGCAAAGGAAGTACAACATTCACTGCAGACAGACATGTCATTGGCAGAATACCTTCTTTATCCTCCTCGCTGAGTACGCCCTTGGGAAAGTCGATATCGAAAGTGATAAACAATGACCCTTTGACATTGTTGTTTTCATAATTAGGCATGCCTTCATTGGATTTTCGCATCCGTGCTCCAGGCCACGTGATTTTGTCACGAATTATGTGAACCTGAAGAAACAGATCAATGATACTCATTATGTCTTGAAGTTGACTTTCACAGTTTTAAGACCAAAACTTTATCTATCTAAAACTGAAAATTATATGCTCTGAATTTCTTTCTTTTTTTTTTTTTCTTAATATCTTTATGCCTTTCAAACTGTCTTCTTTAACCAGATTCAAGTTTTATGAAAATTCTGACAGCATACAGTTTTCACTCTGCTGTTCTGAATGATGATTCCCACTAGTGATGCACTGCATGAAATGCGCTGTGAAAATTCAATTAAAACAAATGCAATTATCCATGACTGAACTATTTAAGACAATGAAATACAATAAAATGTTAACTTTAAAAAAATCTTTTAAAAAACACAAAACACTACTGGTACTGCTGACGATTTGCCAACATTGCAAACAGCTTGCATGTTAACACTACAGCAGGTATTCATGAATAAACAGTTTAGGTAAAAATAATTTATACAACAAAGTAAACATCTCACATAAAAGTCCCTAATATTTGAGGCGCCCACTGATTCAAACACAAAACACATCCACATGCACATCAAGACAGACTGACCTTATGTCCATCCAGATGCACTATATCCATTTCAAAGCCTGCCAAGGCATCTTGTAAAGATACAGTGACATTCGTATACAGGTCATCTCCTTTTCTCTCTCAAATCGAGAATGTCTGCACAGATTTAAATCTGAAATGAACTTTTTTTCCCTAATCAAATAAATTCATCTGTATTTGTAATCAATAACATCTGTAATCAATAACAATACACTGGTATTCCTATAACACACGAAACACAATTTTCAAGGTTCACCAACAATGGCAGATTTCTTCTTTTTTTTTTCTCTTTTTCAAAGTTATCCACAACAATTACGGAAAAAAAGGTAGTATGAAAGTTTTTTTTAATGAACACTGCTTGGCAAGACAACTTAACTATGTCAAACTCTTGCAAGCTATGGCCATTTTTTTGTGGCTAACACTTTACCAGGGGTGCATGTGTGGTATGGTCGCCAAACTGAAAAATGGCCATTCCACTAATCCTGAAATTTGGATTCTGATCATCCCATTCAGCCCACCTATCCTGAAATTTATCACAATGTGTGATGGGATCCTGAAACTTTTCCAACAACTGTATCTATCATAAATGCAAACATTTACACATAGAGGCAGACAGACAGACAGAAATACTGAGGAAAGAAAGGTAGTTTTTTTCCAGTGCTAATACTAAGGAGTTCTGAACACATAACATAGAATAAATAAAAAGCTTTCATTTTTGAGAAATGAAATAGCAATGCCCCTGGTTTTTACATACCTGTCCATCTATTTTTCAGTTTGCTAGTAAAATTCAGGATTCATTCAGAGTTCCAAACAAAAGTTTCAATGCCTTTTTTTTTTTAGACTTTTCAAGAACTTTTAATATAAATTTCAAGGACTGTAATACATATCCTTTATAAGCTCTATGCATATTTCAGTGGCTTCATACAGTCACTTCAGCAGAATCTGGTTAGAAGCAGACGAAAGAAAAATGGAAACTTTCAGGAGATACAAAATGAAACTGGCTTTTTTTTCTCCCCAGTTGTATTAATTCTTTGTATAACTTTGTTATTTCTCACCAAAACATGAAATACCTCATTAAAGTTATGACTCTGAAGCTCTTTCAAGCACTTTCACGTATCTATAAATACTTGAATCTAAATTTCAAGGACTTCTCTCAGTCTTTGATTAGAGGTCCTCAGACTTCAAGGGCTTTTAAGGACCTATTAATTTCAAACTGAAAACAGAACAAGAGAAAATGTTTTAAAATATTCTTTTAAAAAGGAGATTAAAAGTCCTTCGGGAATATGTGTAGATGCATGTGAATCATTAATACCCTGTGAAACTGCGATTTTCTTCTTCACTTTTTCCCCTATCATATTGTAGTAACAATAAAGATCTGCCACTGCGTGAATATTTCTGTTTACTATTCTTCTAGTGAACACTGAACTGGAGCAGGGGATGGAAGAATGTAGGGGAGACATGGGTCAAGTCAGATGAAGAGCAGCTATAAAAACAAAAAAAAAAAAAAAAAAAAAAAAAAAAGCTGCATTCATATTTACACAATGATCCCACATAACATAACATCCATCCACCCATTATACAAAAATCTGAGGGGAAAATATCAACAAATTAGTTGGGAAACAGCTATGGATTTACTCGTTGGTCTCCCTTGATAACTCTGGACGGCAAGGATTCATGATGCTAAGGCTGCTTCCATCCCTCATCCTTTCTGGCCCCAGTATTCCTTCTCCACTTCCCCCTACCTGCATGGTTTCTTTCCTGGCCAACAGCCACCCCCTCCCCCCCCCCCCCCCCCCCCCCCCCCTTCCAAAAACGTCTCCCCTGTTGGACCAAGATACCCTCAAAAAGGCTACTGTTCTCTTCTTCAAAGGGCCATGAGGCCAGAGATCTCTCTCCCATGTCCTCAAGGATTTTTTTGCCTTTTAATTCATTCTGTTCCTTGTTCCCAAGAAGAATGGGAAGTGGAGACCAATGATCAGCCCCAGCAAACTGAATATATATGTATTTCTCCACCAAGTTTACCACTGACAGTCTGAATGCTACACACTTCCATCCCTCGCAGAGACACCAATGGATTCCCATTTTGAAAGACATCATTTCCAATAATACAAAGCATGATTCCCAACGGAAGGTCCAATGGTGGCCAAGCAATGTGGAGGAGTACTATAATCAGGAGAGCACACTAAAAAGATGAATGACCATAAGAAAGGAAAAAGCACACACAAAAAAATGAGAGAGCACCAAAGTATAGAAAACAGTGACTCACTTGACTTGTCTGATGATAAAACGAAGATCACCTGGCTCCCCATCCATATGTGGCTCTCCTGCAACATGCCAATATAACCTGCATGTTTCATATCATCTTACTGGTTGCTCTTATCATCTTGTTTGATACATACACACATCCACCAGATATTTATACTTCAGCAGTGCTACAGCAGATAAAAGAAGAGAAAACATCTCAGCCAATGCTGAACTTACAAAGAATCTGTATTTAATTGAATTTCTACATGGTAGCCATTGCTTTTCAAATCATCATTTTCTACCCTTGATAGATAATGACACCTCTTCTGTTTCACATCCATATTTAAGGCGCTGCATGAAACGCCTGGACAGAACACACTGCATCTGAGAATTTGCATTTAGAAATGAAAAATCTGACTGAGAGTGAGATATCTGTCTGGTTTAAACATTTTGAACTTGTCAAAATGATAAATATTTTAAGGCTTTTTAAAATTCTTTTCTTATCAAGCCGTAGGGCTATTCTCTGAGCAGGAGCTGATCTGACAAATTGGTAAGTGATATTCAAAACTACACTACTTTTCACAAAATTAATGAATCATACATATACAGTACACGAAGCAGAACTGCAAAGGCCAAAAAAAAAAAACGTAACGTGTAGCATTATGACATTTCAAGCATACTATTTCAAATTTAAACGTAGCATTCATATGTGATTTTGACCAGTCAGACTCAACAGCATTATTAATTTTATTTTGTTTTGCATATGACATGGCAACACACTAAGGAGATCGAAAAATCTTGCTAGTTAGCACATGGTTTTGACTTGGCCTAAACGAAGTTAAATTGTCAACAACAAAACGATTGATAAGGCAGCAACATAATGATCATCTTTACCCTTCTGCTTTTTCTTCCTCTCCTTCCTGAAACTTGCCATTCTTTGATGAAACAAGTCTACAGATCTATGTTTACTCAGCTGCATTTAAACTGCCTCTAAGTCTGTGAAGCCCCTCCTCCCTACACACTTTTTTAAAAAACACATTTTCCCGTCACTTTTTTTTTTTTTTTTTTTTTTTTTTGACATTTCACTTCATCACATAGTGTGTCAACAAAATTGTTGCATACTATGCCAAAAGCCTAGTACTTGGCAGCTCTGACAAAATAAGCATCATTCATGATAACTTGAATATTATCTTAAGCATGAACTATCTCCCACCTGCAATACACAATCACTCAAATAAGTCAAAACATCCAAGTCTTGGATGCACAATTCTGCTGACTTAATCCATTTCTAATTTTTCACCAACCTACATATACATATAAAATGTGAACTTTTGCCACATCCCTATCTTTCTTACATACACACTCAAAGTATGAGCTTTCGTCACACAAATACAGATGCATAACAAATACACACTATACATTCATGCTGATCAAAAACAATCAGTTCTACAGATTTTATATTACATACAACTACAAAGTTCATCTTCTCCAGTTCATTCAAAGAACAGCACAGATCAGGCAGATATGTGTGTTTGTTTATCTGTGCAAATGCGTACACACACCTGGTAGATCTCCATGCCTGTAAGATGATCTGTGTGGGGGCACATCATTAACACTGGAAGTATTTCAATTCCAACATTTCACCATCCCAAACAAAAACAACTGATTAACTGTTTTCAGGAAAAAAAAAGGATTACATCTCAAAATACATATGCAAACACACACACACACACACACACACACACACACACACACACACACACACACACTCACACACAAATACTGACTGACTGACTGACTGAAAACATTTACTGTCAGATTAACATAGTGTTGTACTGACAAACACACAAATACAAACACACATACACACACACATTATGTCCTTTCTCACCTTCAGCAACAAAGGGATACTCCTGTCCATCCCTCATGCCTGGCTCTATCTCTAGCTCCAAGACTTTTTCTTCGGGAACGAACCTAAAACAAGACAAGAATACTACTATTACTAGACACAAGAAATCATTGCTTCTTTGTGATCACATGATGAAAGCTTTTTTCCCTTTTAACTTACAAACCTTTCAGCCTTGGCCTACACCTTCATAAGGAATTAATTCTGCAGCCAACATTTAAATGTTTATCTAGTGCCAAGTTATGTGTAACTGCCTCCTCCAATGGTAAACTCCTATCATGATCATTTTCTTTCTTCTGGAAGGAAGTTAAATCCTTTGAAAATGGAATGCAGCTGCCTGTGCAGCAGAGTACTAGTCATGCATGCATTTCTTTTATTTTATGAAATGCACTCAACAGCCAGGTATCTCTTACATAACAAAGCATTTAGCTGGCAAAAGCATATAAGCACCACCCCCTAAAAAAAAAAAAAAAAAAAAAAAAACCAGTCAAAGCCAGGAAGTAAATGTCTCTAATCAAACTCAATAACGAAACAAACATCCACAACAGCCTGAGAAAAAGATTTTAGCCTCACAAACAGTGAATATATATTCATACCATCTATATTCTCTCTTTTTTTTTCTTAAGTTCTTATGACACTCTTTTCTTCCCTTAATCCTTTCCCATTGTGCCATATATATATATATATATATATATATATATATATATATATATATATATATATATTGCACTCAACAGCCAGATATCTCTTACATAACAAAGCATTTAGCTGGCAAAAGCATATAAGCACCACCCCCTAAAAAAAAAAAAAAAAAAAAAACAAGTCAAAGCCAGGAAGTAAATGTCTCTAATCAAACTCAATAATGAAACAAACATCCACAACAGCCTGAGAAAAAAGATTTTAGCCTCATAAACAGTGGATATATCATACCATCTATATTCTCTCTTTTTTTTTTCTTAAGTTCTTATGACACTCTTTTCTTCCCTTAATCCTTTCCCATTGTGCCATATACATATATATATATATATATATATATATATATATATAAAAACATCCAAACAAAGAAGTAAACAACAATCACATAGAATCTTTCCCAATATTTCGACCTTATAGCCTTCCTCAAGGGACTTTAATGCTGAATTGCATGTAGCAGCCTCCGTTCACACTTTTTTAAAAAACAGTTCACCACAGTTCCAATGTTTAGAGAGAAAATACAACGGTGGAAGGGTAGTAAGCTACGGGGAACACGAGAAAATAGGGGTAGGAAAGACAGAGGGAGAAAGAGAGAGAGAGGGGAGAGAGAGAGAGAAGAGAACCGCTTGCGCGCACAAGAGAGAGGGGCGAGGGAAGGGGGGAGGTTGTTGGAAGGGAAAGGGCTAAAAAAACCAAAACAAAAACAAACAAAAAAAACAAAACAAACAAACAAACAAACAAACAAAAAAAAAAAAAACATACAGATATGTTAAAAAACATAAATGAGAAACGTATCCTGCCACATAATCAATATAGTCTGTTACCCACTATTTACTTCTACGGTCATATCGAAAAGGAGGGGGAGGCGGAGCGGGAATGAAAGGAGTAAGCGGGGGGGGGGGGGGAAGAGAGAGAGAGAGGAGGGATAGAGCGGCACAGGGTAGGGGGGTGGGGGGGGGGAAAAAAGAGAGGAAAGACCAGGTAGGCAAAAAGACAGAGGTACGAAGAGAGACGTGGCGGGGGGGGGGGGGTTGTGGTGTGTTTGGAAAGGGGGGGGGGGGGGGGGGGGGGGGGGGGGCGGGGGGTTAAGAATAGGCATTGAGAGAGAGAGAGAGAGAGAGAGAGAGAGAGAGAAGAGAGTGAGAGAGAGGAGGAGAGAGAGAGAGAGATGGAAGTAGGGGGGTTAGCACACTGGAATCCAGGTAGCCAAACATGGCAGAGAGTGAGAGAGTCAGAGAGAGAAAGAATGAATGAGGAGAAAAAAAAAAAAAAAAAAAAAAAAAAAGGGGGTGGGGGGTGGGGTGGGGTGTTTGAAAAGGTGAGGAGGGAGGAGGGGGGGGGGTTTGCACGCTGCCACGGTGGAAAAAAAAAAAAAAAAAAAAAAAAAAGGGGGGGGGGGGGGGGGGGGGGGGGGGGGTGTTTGGGGTGGGGGAGGGGGCTGGAAGGTAATATAACAAAACGAGAAGAGATAAAAAGTGGATTGCAAGACAATAAGTCTGATAACACTTTCCACACCAAATAAGAGATGCCCAATAGGACGGAAAGGCATAAAAAATGTGTGTATATATATATATATATATATATATATATATATATATATTCATATATACATACATACACACACACACACACACACACACACACAGGTGTGAAAGAAAGGTACTTAATCCTGAAATCTATGTAGGGCCATCCCACCAATCCTGAAATCAGGATTGTGACCATCACATTAATCCTGAAATTTGGATCATGATCATCACACCTATCCCACCAATCCTGAAATTTATCATGATGTGCGACAGGATCCTGAAACTTCTGGATTATGATGGTGAAAGAAAGAGATTTATTTTTCAAGAATCATATCAAAGAATTCTGAAAATAATATAGAATAAATCAATACACCTACAAATTAACAAGCAATACCGAAGTCTACACACCCAGAACATAAATCTGTGACCATTACAGAAATGGAAGGAAAAAAGCCCCGAGTGTGCATGTACATGTATGTGTTTCATTCATACTCTGCATAACTTTACAGGGACTTTTTTTTTTTTTTTTTTTTGTCTTTGCCATTTTTGATATACAAATTTAGATCCTCCATTTGGAGATTTTTTTCCAAGTTACAGCTAAGGATGGTTGGGAAGGTGTTGGAGAGGCATGGTTTAGGTCGACTAGGAGCAAGGGAAAAAAATACAAGTTATCCATGATTCCACATATTAAATCCTTCCACCCATCATGGTACATTTATAGAGAGAAAATATATCAATAATGAGATTGGTAGGTGGGGAAGAGGAATTGTGAAAAACACTGAACCTGCTAGATAGCCTCTCTTGATTCTTGATAAGGTTAGTTTGTTTGCTTGGCTGATTGGATGGTCATTTTTCTTAAAGCTTCTTTATTCACTGTCCCCATTCTCATGTACTTTAAAAAGAAATTGTAAAAAACAACTGAAACACCTGAAATCACATCTACACAAATATGCAAAGCAAAAGCTGTATTGATGAGTACATTACAGCTTTCCTTGAAAACCCAAAATCAGACGTGTCAATATTACTTTCATTTGATCCATTACAGTCTGATATCAGAGAATAGATCAAAAGGAGTCAAAAAATTTTGACAAAAAAACACACATATACACACACAGAGAAAAAGAAAAAAGAAAGAAAACAACAAGAAAAACATGAGGTTTGTTGTGGCAGCATTTGGAGACATAAAATTAGGGAAAAAAAAAAACAAAAAATGTATGCAAGGGAGATAACTGTTCTGCAGTACACATGGGGTAAGAAAACATAAAAGTATTTGGATTTCCTTTGATGAAATCTGTCCATCATTCATGTTCTGTTAAAATTCCCATGTTGTTTTGTTTGTTAACCCTACAAACTTACTTTACATTGGGACATTCGTCGCAGACTTGCTGTTGTGACATCTGGAATCGGCCTGGCCCCAGCTGATGTGTGACAGTCTCCATACGGCAGTTGCATTTTCTTTTCCCTTTGGCTGGTTTGGTCACTGGTTTGTACCTCAGTATCTGTCAAAGTAAACAATGCTTCCACAATACAATATTGCAATCTTACAATAGGATGAGATTTTTTTTTCATCCTTCTTGTGGTAAAGAGATCTTATATCATTCTGCGAATCATGTGTGTTGTGGTTGAGAGCATGCTTGAGTGAAATCCATCATTGGGAGTCTATCTCAATTTTGAACCTGAAGGCAGCAAGACATAGGACATACCCAATTCCTGCGGCTTGTGGATGTCAGGGAGCGTTGTGCCAGAAAGTTTTTGATAAAGTAAAGGAGATGCCACTGACAACCCAGATTACAGAAATCCGTGGGAATGCCAAATTTCCATGCAACATCAAAAGCCCTCTCATGGTGAAAAAAAGACAGCAATCATATGTTGTTTGTTAATTAAGCATTATGGTTGTTGGTTTAGAAACAGACAAAACTGTCTATTTATATGGTAGAATGATACCTGTTGAAACTGTAGACCTTTGGCTAAAAAGGCTATCGGTATCCAGCTTATACATCAGTTGAGAGTTGATCCTCTTTCCTATTAATTCACATTGGCATCTGTTCAGAGCTACCAAGTTTTACATACTGAAGGGTTATCAAGTCTGTTCTGATTTGGGTATGGATTGATGAGGGCTTCTCCCTAGGAGGGCTGAAAATACCCGGGTCCAGATTTTATTGTATAAATATAGAACAGTTTGGAGACAGCCTTCAGAGAGATACTTCAACCTGGCAATTGATGTCACGAAGACCAGGTGTCAAATCACTGCAGAGCTTGTTTCAGTTCATCAAGTGAAAAAGGCAGTCTTCCATGTTGTCAGAGAAAAATTTTGGAGATTTTTACTCTGGTTTGTTTAAAAACTTTTTTTAAAAAGGCAGAGTTATTAGTGGAGGAAGAGTTTTGTTCCGACAGAAGAGGCCAACTGGCAACAGCTTGTTCATTGGTAATAGTAGCATCTGAAATTTTGAGGTAATGAATGGAAGGGCTTATGATTTTCACTTTAATTTCTTTTTACTTCAGACGTTTTTCTTTTATGTTTGAAGACAGCTCTGAACAGAAATCTCTCCAAGACTGACAATTACATCTTTTGAAAGCACATCTTGATTTGGTAGCACTGGGCACTGGTAGTCCAAGATACATGCAATGCTGAGCCTGCCTTAATATCTAATGCATGCACTGGTAGTCAAACAATGGTGTTTTACGCATTTGCAGTTTGTTGAATGGTATTGGAATAATGTCTTCTGCACATTTTATAAGAATATTTGTCAGGTTTTTTTTGCTGGGTCGGGACTTTGCTGGTATAGCTGAACATAAAACATATGATCAACAGATTACTTACCTCCACAAAATCACCACTGTACAATTTCTTCCAGAGTGACATCTAGATCCATGACCACATCCCCTCCTCGAGGTATCTCACGATCACGCTGGTTTCCTCCACCAAAGCCAAAGTTGAAACCAAAATCACCAAAGAAACTGTGAACAAGAAGCACATAAATTTTGAAAAACAAAAAACTTTGAATGTGCTGCAGTAATCCCTCTCTGTAACTGCATCGTCTTTCAGTCATATGTCTAACAAATAAAAAGCTGAACTGCTGACTGCAAAAAAAAAAAACAAACAGCTGATAGCATTTAACAATTAATGTCGTCCTTAGTTTAAAAATAAATCATTTGCCCAGATTACATTCTGCACAACTTGGCAATATCTAGAAAGAGTGATGCATGTATTACGGCCAATAGGCCAACAAATCTCTGAAATTCAGATCTGCACAACTTTTTAACATTAAATAAAACACCCTAAAGTCAATAAACAGCACCTGCAAAAACCATCTCTCAAGCACCGTTTGTAGGTAAACAGAAGTCATTCAGTTTCAATACAATTGTACATAATCCCACCACAGCCAAGACCTCAAAAACACAAACCGTAGCACTTTTATGTTATAAGTGTAGCATTCAAAGTTTAAGCATAGCATTAATCTGCAGTATCACTACCACACTTGGTTTTGCACTCAACATGACGACAGTCTCAGGCGATGGAAATCTTGATTGTTATTACATGGTTTCACCCTGACCTACAAAAATCAAACAGCTGACAATGAAAACTAATCAATAAGGCACCAAAACTGTTATCTTCTTTCATGACTTTTCTCTTGCTTGTTCTTCCTCTTCACACTAGACTTTGCCAATTTTAATAAAGTAAGTCTAGAGTACAAAGTTCAATGTTGTCTCAGTTCCATTAGAAATACCTGTAACTCCTAAAAGTGGTTCTTTTCTTTTTTTTTTTTTTTTTTTTCATTTTTATTTTGGGGCATAGCATTTATCACAAATGTTGCGATGTGGCATCGTAAACATTATTGCATACAACGCAAAAAGTGCAATGTTTGGCAGCTCTGCAATCCAAAGCGATAAGGTGGTGCCTAACAGACCAATCAAAACCAATTCACAACATCAGACCATTAAAGTATGCATTTCACAGAAACCAATAAATGTATAAACCCACCTGGAAAATGGATCACCACCCATATCTCCTTGTTTCAAACCTTCCTCTCCCTTCTTGTCATATACTTTGCGTTTCTCTGTATCTGATAAGACCTAAAATGGGCAACAAAAAAAAAAACAAGAACAGATCATTTACAGTTCAGAATGTACTCATGACACAAAAAATGACAGTGGGGACATTTCACTGCATTAAAAGAAGTGATTGATTGCTTATTTCCCTTTAAAACTTCCTTACTGATTTATAATCACATTTCAACTTTATTCCTTAACAAATTATATCAAATAAAATCTTTAATATTTTGCTGTGTACCTCTTGTTAAATTCCCTGCATTTACACACACACACACACACACACACACACACACACACACACACACACACACACACACACACACCTATAACAGTCTGACTCTGAACCCAGAATTTATAATCAGATTAACAGATTGATGTACCGACAGTGAACACACACACACACACACACACACACACACACACACACAAAGCATGCAAACACTTCAAAAGAGGGAGAACGAGAAAAAGAATATAAGAACAGGAAGTGGCAGCCAAATGCCAAGGCCGGACTTATAGCACAGAAGTGAACAATGTCACATGCATTCATTGTCACTCAACCTCTCTCGTGCATGCACACATGAAAGTACAATTACACACACACACACACACACACACACACACAGAGATTTTGCCAAACCTCATATGCAGCACTCAAATCCTGAAATCTTTCCCCAGCCTCAGGATCATCTCTATTTTTGTCAGGATGTAGTTCTTTGGCCAATTTCCTGTAGGCCCTCTTGATCTGTTTTATATCAGCATTTTTGGACACTCCCAATATCTTGTAGAAATCTCGTCTGGAACATACATTTCAAATATCCATTTTAAATAATACAAAGGTCAAAAATAATATATACACATGCAAATGACTAAATATTGCACAAGTGATTACGTTTTAGAAACAAGCCACAATCCAGCCCCACTCCCCCCCCCCCCACCCCCCACCCCTCAACTTCTTTTCATTTTTTTTTTTTATCTTAGTTTAAGTATCTATTTCTCCCCAAGTTCCTAATTTTAAATGGTAAGATTATTTCCATTCCAAACATTTTAAGGATGTAACTAAACACAGGATGGTTAACAATCTTAATGAAAAATTGATTTATTTAACACACACACACACACCACACACACACACACACACACACACACACACACATGTGCAATTACAAATGGTAGAATGGCTTATGGTCGAATGATGTCATGATTGTGTAAAGTTAGGCCTGTCTGCTGACAAAGGACACATTTTGAGAGGTTTTGTTTGTTTCTTTGTGGTTGTCTTTTTTCCAACACGTTGTGTGTGTGTGTGTGTGTGTGTGTGTGTGTGTGTGTGTGTGTGTGTGTGTGTGTGTGTTTGTGGGTGTGGGTGTGCAGGTATGTGTATGCCAGCACAAGTGTGGGTACATGTGTATGTGTGTGTGTAAAATTGTAAGGGGGTTAGGGAGGGACAGCACCAGAGAGAGGGAGGGACTGTGGAAATGGGACATGGAACAAAGGGCAGGTGGAGAGGGAATGAAATGTACCTACCCATTCTTTCACACACACCACACACCCCTTCTCTCCTCCTTTCCCACCATTATCCCCACCCCCAACCCTCCACACACACACAGTCACACACACACACACATACACATGGTCACACACACACACACACACACACACACACACACACACACACACACACCACACACACACGTTTGGTATAATATGTGTCACCACTGCATCTCACACAAACAAAAGCATCCATGTCTTACACACACACAACCTCAAAAATTGCCATCACATCAGTTTTGTTTCTCCACATTCAGAACACATCCAGTCATGGAGACACCTACACAAAACCTGCCCATCAATCGGCGATAACTTTAACTTTTACGCAGTGCTAAATGATGAAGAGACCAGAAAGAAAGCATAATTTATTGTTGTCTTCCATTTCGTCCTTAAATGACCCAAACCAGACATCCTAAAACTATAAGCTCCTTCCTGACTGGCCACTGCCTTCTGACTCAACCATCCTTGCTGTGTTACATGACGATGTAGATGTCATAAACAGGAACATAAAATGTAATTCAAGCTGTGAGACCACA
>JADBJO010000717.1:555000-580000 GCA_016801955.1 Conus betulinus | reverse complement strand
GAATGAAGCGCCAGCTGGCAGCTCTTCAGTCAGCAGTACCCAGGTAGGCAGTCCGTTGTGTAAACGAGTGTTGATTGTAAAGTGCTTAGAGCTTGGTCTCTAGGCGAGAATAGGCGCTATGTAAGTATTCATTGTTATTGTTATTAATTGGTCAATATCTGTTCTAATTTACTTGTCTGTTCAATAGAATCGTGTGTGTGTGTGTGTGTGTGTGACATTGTGAAGGTTATGTTTTTAACCCCCAGTGCATCATGTGTTTGTCCACTCTCATCTAGGCTTCAAGGTGATGTTTCTTTGTGTGTTGTGCATTGCGCAGAGAGCAGATGGTGGATTGGTGTAACACGTTGGAACGCACTCTCAGCAGTCTGGGCATTTTGAGGGTCAGTCATGGAGAAATCTGTGTGTGTCGGACTGAGTGTGTGTGTGTGTGTGTGTGTGTGTGTGTGTGTGTGTACGTGTGCGTGTATGAACATGCATGCGAGTGCATGTGTGTGTGCGTGTGCATGTGTGTGTGTGCATGGGCGCACATGTGTGTGCACGCGACCACACATGCATGCGCATGCATTCATGTGTGCATGCATGTGTACGTACACACACATGTGTGTGTGTGTGTGTGTGTATGTGTGTGTGTGTGTGTGTGTGTGTGTGTGTGTGTGTGTGTGTGTGTGTGTGTGTGCAAGACTTTTGGATGTGTGCATGCATATGAGCCTCCACACACAAGTCAGAAACATGTGTCAGTAACTTAGACCCCTGAACATTAGTGTGTGTGTGTGTGTGTGTGTGTGTGTGTGTGTGTGTGTGTGTGTGTGTGTTTGTGTGTGTGTGTGTTTGTGTGTGTGTGTGCCAGTGTGTGTGTGTGTGTGTGTGTGTGTGTGTGTGTGCAAGTGCATGTTTTTTTTTAATGTCTTCGTATTTGTCAGTATATATATTTTTGTGTGTATATAGTAAAGTGTGTGTACTTGTGCATGTGTCCACAATTTTCTTTTTGTACATTACTGGTTATAAGGCTTGTTTCTTGGTAAATGAATGGGACATCACCAGTCATAGTGATTAATGTGATCAGTGATTACTGTTTGCAAGTTTAACACATTACTAGTGCCTCAAAAAAGAAAATTGAATGTGCATGTGTGCACTCACACACACAAGCATGCATGTATGCACCCATGCATGTGTACACATGCACACATATACACACACATAAGCACATGCATGCACACACACTTGCACGTAGGCACACACACACAGTCACACACACACACACACACACACACACACACACACACACACACACACACACACACACACACACACACACACACACACACAAGTAATTCCAATGAAATACAAACAGTGAAGTGGATGCTTATAAGCATTCCTTTTATATTGTAGTTTGTAAAGAGGCAAGATGTTCCTGCTTTCAGAACGACAAAGAGGAGCATATCTACACGTTCTGTCCAGCGGTCGTCAACACAGTGGGACGCACCAGGAACATAAGCGAGGACGAGGGGGACAGGGAGGAGGGAGACAGGGAGGAGGAGCTGGGGGCTGTGGGAGGAGCACCTGCCCCATCACCCCCACCTCCACGATCGCAGGTTCCTCCCGTCCCGTCTCACCCGCCACCGTTTCCCAGGATGCTCTTCGAACCCGCAGGCAACACCGCGTCCTCTTCTCGCCCCCCGCTCCCCTACCTTCTGCACTCAGAGGGCAGGCGGGAAGGTCTGCGTCGCCCCTGGAAACGGAGTTCATGGTGAGCAGTGCTCCGCCCAGTCCCCATGTCTCTACCCCTCTTCCTCCTGCCGCCAGCCCGCCTTCCATTCGCGCTCCACCATTGCCTCCTGGCCGTCCTCCTGGCAGTGCTGTTGCTGCCCAAGCCAGGCCGCCTCCCTTGCCCCTGGGCGCCCCCCTGGTGCCTCTGCCAGTGAGCGGCGTTCAGGAGAGAGGCCTGCCACCTGTGCCCCCACCCTCCTCCGGTGAGCCTGGCCGTCCCACCGAGTCATCAAGTGCCAGCAACAGTGAGGGGGAGGAGGAATCTTCCGACTATTCCTCAGACTTTGTCAGCGGTGCGTTTTGGGAAATCAATCGGAAAATACCAATCGCGACAGCGCGATGTGCGGTTTTGCCACCCAGACATGACGGCCTGTGTACGTCTTCCGGTGTTTCTGAGGCAGGTGGACTGGACGAAGGCTACACAGACCTCAGCACTGTCAGTGCATTGAGGAAGTCTGACCCTCCTGTGGACAAAACGAGCACAGAGTATGCCAAGGTGAATAAACCACCTCGGCCTGGTGGAGCAGCACAGCAGACCAACGACACAGAAGGGAGAGAATCGGCAGGGAGCTCTGAACCCTCCACTCCTCAAAGCGTGGTATCAGGGGACCTCACCCCTCCGACAGCCACATAGTGAGTCCAACCTGGCCTCTTTCTGACGCTGTGAGTTCTTCCACACTTTCCGAGGAGGAACACCAAGCTGTGGACAATGTCTATGCCCCGTTCCCCGGTGAGAGTGAGAACAGTTCCATGGCCTCCTCCAAACACAGTGATTACAGCAGTGAAAACGATCCAGAGGCATCTGGGGAGAAGGTCACTTCCACTGACACCCATGACCGCTCTCCAGCAGAACTGCCTGATGACGATGTGCAGTCAGACTGCATGTACGCCAGTGCCGCAGAGGCATCAACGCTGTTTCCCGACGAGTGCACCATTCCACCGCTGCCCCCAAGGCAGGACTCCCTGTCCACCTGGAAAGAGGATGGTTCTGGTGACGTGTTCCACACAGCAGCCTCCGCAGGTAATTCCACCAGCGACCCCCAAACCTCCTCCACCACAGAGACTGCCACGCCGAGACCCATCCCCCGACGCCGAACTATCCACCCACACCCCACCCCATCACTAGAGCAGAGCAGGATGAAAGCCAGGTGAGGAACTCGGTGAGGCAGTCTGAGATCCCCCCACTGCCTCCCCCCCGGCGGGGGGTTCCCCAGGGACAGGCACAGTCTGTGGATGGTGGTGGTGGTCAGCCCCCACCCCTGCCTGCCCGCAAGACCCAGAGCGTGCGAGGCCAGAGGCCCATGAGTTTGAC
Organism: Conus betulinus; assembly: GCA_016801955.1. Lineage (NCBI taxonomy): Eukaryota > Metazoa > Mollusca > Gastropoda > Neogastropoda > Conidae > Conus > Conus betulinus. The sequence continues at coordinate 576,921 of JADBJO010000717.1, read as the reverse complement.
AGCCTCATATTCTGCCGCCCTGGAGTCTGAGGAAAGTTTCCCAACCAACATGTGGGAGAGCTTCAGCGGCTCGACTTCGTTAACACGCCAGCAGGTATGTTTGTCTGTTCGCCAGTGCTTAGGTCATGATCGTGAAATGTGGTGGGGTTCATGGATGGCAAGGTGAATGATGTCAAGGTGCTTTCCACTGGTCCTGATGTTTCTGTCTTTTGTTGCTGGTCTTTGGTTGGTGGGTTGGTTGGTTAATCGATGCAAACACCTTTACTCCTTCGCTCCATCCCTGGCTGTTCTGCTGTTGGTGTGTGTCTCCTTGGTTAAATGTTAGTACGGCTACCTTTGACTCCCTGTCTGAGACCATTCTACAGGGTATAATGGAGGATGGACTGTATCTAACAAAAGCTTCTATTCTACAGGGTACAATGGAGAGTAGACAAATGACATAGACTGTTCCCTGTGGATGGCCAGTGCCAGGGCTGTGGTGGCACGAGTCAAACTGTGGCTGTGAATGAGGAGCGGAAATGAATGGTGTGGGTGCAGTGCCCTAGAGGTGGTATGGAAGATGATGGCAACACCACACCAACAACAATAACAACAACAAAAATAATTAAAAAAAAAAAAACTTGCTTTATGCATAAATACTGTCAAGTGTTAAGAAGATTCAGAACAATACGAGGGATGCAGTCTCCCTGCTAACTTGCTTCAGACATGGATACTTTCAAGTGTAAACAATGTCCAGAACGACATGATGGATAGAATCCCTGTTCTCACCCACTTCATTCATGAGTACTATCAAGTATGAACAGCATGCAAAACAACATGATAGGTGTAATCCCTCAGCTCACTTGCCTCATACATGGGTTTTTTTTTCAAGTGCATGCCGCACCCACAACACAATCAGTGCACTCCCTCTGCTAACATGCTTTGTACATGGATTTTATCAGGTGTAAACAACACCCTCAGATGTGTCAGTCTATTCCTCTGCTTACTTGCCTCTTGCCCCCGTGGCTTGCAGAGTTTCGGCAACGGTGACTCAGGGGCAGCAGAGAACCACCTGAGACAGCGGCAGGCAGCGCCTGGATCGGGTGCACAGCATCAACTCTGTGATCTCACTGAAGCAGAGCCAGGCGGAGATCCTTCGCCAGGAGATGGAGCTGCCGGGCGTCACGGTAACCGTCAGTCAGCGAGCCGCTCAGGGCATCGCCCTCGTGGACTGCAACAACACCGTGTGGTAGGTCTAAGTGGCTGACTGCAGAAGTCTGGTTTTGTGTCTTTTCACACGAACAGTGTTGATTCTTTTTATGTTAGTGGCATGAACTTTGAGGCTTTGTAGGATAAATCTGTTGTCTAGGGTTTATGAAACTCATTTCGAACGAGGCAAAAGTATGTTTTTACCATATGTTTACTGTAAGCGTGTTGAGTAGGTTCAGATAGAAGTTTTAAACTTTGGCTTGGCTGAAGTGGTATGTCCTGTGGAGGCTGTGGAAGGGAGTGACTTGAATTGTCTGATGAAAGACTCCGCATTATTCTGCCTTGCTTCACTGCCGTCAGTCTGTTTTCAGAGCTCTGCGATGACAAGCAGGTCAAATCTCTGGTCCACTGGGACAGCTGTGTGCCAGTGTCCCAGTGTGTGTGTATGCACCGTATTTTTTATCTTTTTTGTTGTTACAGTTACTATTAGTAGGTTACTCTGATGACTCGTGGGTCTGATTCATTCAAAAGAAGTGTACTTGTGATGAATTTGTGAACACCTTTCTGCAGAACGATAGTGAAAAAAAGGCTGTGGTAAAAAAATGAATCAGATAAAGGTGAGTAATCAAAATGCTGTGGTTCTTTTCACTTCGCCTTTCAGGTTTATGTTGAAAAAATAAATCATTTTTATTTACTTGTAGTTAACTGCAATTTGTTTGCAAGTGTTCCTTTTTTGTCCTCTTCTTTTAATTTATTTTTCCCCCCCTTCCATTCATTTCAGTTTCTGTTCTGCTGGTTTTTAAAAATTTTATCCCGCACCCCTCCTAAAGGATTATGGGATAAGAGCAGGTCTTTGATACTTTGAATTCAGCATGTTCTCTAAGAAGGCACTATGTGCTTTACAGTAGAAGTCTTGAAAAGTCGTTGTATGGTCTCAACGCAAAGAGACCAGCCGTGTCACACAAGCAAGTGTGACGGGATTTCTTTCCCCCAAGCCGCAGCACCCAAAGCTGTGTGACGGACAGACAGTACATTCTGCTGTGTCACACTCTACTGTGTGACTGGAACATAAAAAATTCCTATACTTTCCATAAAATGATCCAAGGGAAATAAGCTCTGTAACTAGTCTTGGGGATGTTGAAGCGAGTAGTAGACCTTACTTTCAGTGCTCTGTAATGAACTTGGCTGACCCCAGCAGCTTTGGAACAAAGGAACTGACGGCACCGGGCTTTGCCGCTAAGCGCGCACGAAAAAAAATGTCGGTCAGACGAAGGGGGGTGGCAGCGATTTCTCGGTCAATGAAGCACTTGAAATCATATTACAAAGTGGATCTGGTGATGAGGGGAGTGATAGAGAGATAGAAAACTATGAAAGATAAGAGGAAAGTGAATTGTTTGAAGATGCAGCCATCCCTTCATCTTCTGATTTGGTGTTGTAAAAGAACGGAATAGAATGTAAACAAAAGAATTTTTTTTACTTGTCAGACATGTTTTTCAAAGCACAGTCGTGTCTACACATTGAAAGTGGATGTTTCAAAATTACTATGTTCGATTAGTTGAGGGTTTGTTCTTTCCTATGACACCTAACACAACACTGTCAGTTGTTGACTAGCTACCGTAAAAAATTAATTAAAAAGTGGCGAAAGGATGAATTATCCACAAGGCAAGGGAAGCTATGGCGAACTGTCCAATGAATTCCCTCCCTTGTCCTGTGTAATCCATATGTGGTTTTCTCTTTAGTTAGTAGTAATTTTTTTTTTTTTAATTGATTTTCTGGTCTACATTAGTGTTATGTGTAAAGCTAAAACAGGAAAGAAGACAAGGAAGATGCATGAATTCCGTAGAGATTTCTGTTTCTTTCTTTGTAGTCTTCACGTTCTTTATTCTGATTTTCCCTCCAAAACCCTGCGGTCACCTGTCTCCCGGCATGCAGCCTTGTGGGCTGGAACCAGAAAGATTTCCCCAGTCTGCACGGCAAGTTCCACATCGGGGACCAGTTGATCTCTATCTGCAACGTGAAGGTCACGTCGGCGGCCATGGGCCTCAAGATGCTGAAACACCCGCCCATGGACCTGGTGGAGATGCTGGTGAAGAGGACACCCCACGCCAAGGTCATGGCCATCCGCCGTGTTGCTGAAGGCCAGAGCATCGGCATCAAGAGGAATGGAGGGACTGCAGAGGTCAGTAGGGTCGTGTGTGTGTGTGTGTGTGTGTGTGTGTGTGAGTGTGCGTGTGTGTGTGTGTGGGTGTGTGTGTGTGTGTGTGTGTGTGTGTGTGTGTGTGTGTGTGAGTGTAGTGGACAGACAAGGGGAGCTTGTTGCAGATGACAGAGCTGGTACAGATCCAAGTCAATAACAATGTCCATTTCTGGTGACACTGAAGCACTGTTCTGAAAGATTGATGTCGTAAGACATTCAACACTATACTAAATGGAAAACAGTCTGAAGACACAAGTTTCAAACACACATATTGATCTTTAGCTTACCAAATATGATTTTGAAATATTTCATCTGTTTCAAATAAGAAAAAACAAACTCACACCATCACAACTATTGGTTAATGTTCTACAGCTGGTGCACAGAATTAACTGCTTTAAGCAGGGGCTTTAAAACACACCTGTTGGTCCACACCTGACACAAAATGTGTGTTACCTTGACATTATAGTAAAACCTGCCATGATAAGTAAAGAAAATGCTTCTATGTGAAAATGCCTGTAGATGGACTATACTCTGCCTGTTTTCCACTACAGGGAGGAGTAAGACAGGGGGACCCTACCTCACCATATCTCTGTTTGATTTATGCAAAGATTCTTTCCTAACAGCTGCTGTGGCGAAGTGGTTTAGCATCATGGACTCCTGGCTGGGAGGTCGTGGGTTCAAATCCCATCAGAGTCATGTGGGGTTTTTCTGTCCCGACTGGCTCCTACCTAGAGTTGAGTTTGCTGCGGACTCATTTGGGAAGACTGGGACCACACAGTCGAGTTTCATCCACTTAATGGATGCGTTTCTGAGAGTGTTTCTCAAATTTCCTGACCAACACTGCAGGTGCCTGTATCTCTCGGGCCTGGTTGACACCGGGATATATTATGAAAGGAAGCATAGAGTAACAGCCATGTCATGTAGTCTCAGACCGATGGAAATCCGTAGCATCATCTTAATCATCCTCATTCTCATCGATCAGCATAAAAAAAAGAATGTCTCACATTCTGTGGCCCTTCATGCCCTGCTCTCATGGTGACCTCAATTTCGATGTCCGCTCCATGTCTGTGGCCTTGGTTTGGTTCAATCGGGGTTACCGGTATCAGCGAATTCATGGGGGCTGTCACTGGACGGACGTGGTGGCATCCTCCGGAGGGAGAGCTCACTCATGCCAGCTCCGCGACTAAGCTAATATTGTCATCAGTAGGGGGCTTAGTAGGTGGTGTCCTGCGTATGTTAGATCAGAACAGGCGCCACTGAACACCACCGAAGTGACTCAGCAGCAGTGCAGTGTCTCCTCCGGTGAGTTGCCTCTTGACGACTTGACATTGACTGCTCCCTGTGGATTGCCAGTGCCAGGGCCATGGTGGGGGCCGACCGGCTGTAGTTGTGGACGGGGTGTTGGAATGAGCGGCACTGGTGTACTGCCTCTGAGGTGCGCAGAGGTTGGAACAGCAAAAAAAAATAAATAAATAAAAAGAGATTCTTTCCTTACTGCTTTGTTAAAATTTTAATACTAATGGAATCAATGTGTACAATAAGGAAATTCTACTGTCTCAGTTTGCAGATGATACCTCATCATGCTTTGATGGAAGTGAGAAAATCCTGTACATCTTAACTGAAGTTGCTGACATTTCTGATTTAAAGATGAACTTCGACAGAAGACATGTTGCTAGGATAGGTAGTAGGAAACGCTAATGTACGATACATGAGGCAAGAAAATTTGATGTTGGACCTTGGTATGTTAAAAAATTTAGGAATGCTGTTTTCAACTGATACCACGAGTATTACAGGCATTAACTTTGAGGACCAGGTTTTTTGCGTTGAAAAGAATTGTGAATTTTTGGAAGAAGACACAATTGACATATTTGGGGAAAATAACCTTTATTAAGACCTTGGTTCTTTCAAAGATTATGCATTTGTTCTTAATTTTGCCTGACCCACCAGAATTTATTGTTGTATTGGAAAAAGAATTGATGACATTTTCTGGAGCTGGAAACAAAGCATAGAAGCAAAGTGTGTTTTTTTTTTTTTAACAGTAACAGCTAAGGAGGATTGAGAATGGCAAGTATTAGATCATTCTTGTTCTCCATGAGGATAAGCTGGCAGAGAAGACTTTTGGATGAATCTGAATGGAAGGATTTTAAGCAATTCCCAGCATTGGCAAAGCTGACACATCTTGGTGCTGAGTGTGCATCATCCATATGGTAACCATAAACAAATGCTTTTTTGATTAATTTTGATTTGTAATGCCCTGTTTTATTGTCATACATGTGCTGAACAAGTATATTTTCTGCACAACAAATGCAAGTGTCTCAAAAATGTCTTGAACTTAGCAATGACAGTCTTTGAATATACTTAAATTCTAGATTGAACTTTATCTATATTGATCAAATAAACTCATGCACCAAAAAAAAAATGCTCCCCCCCCCCCCTCCCTTCCCCCATTTGAATCCAAATGCTAGTCATGTATTTTGTGTTCTGTTGAGTCTGCACACTAGGCTAGCGGAACAAAATGGTGTAAAACCAGTGTTCAGTGCTGTTACAGTCTGTCTTTAGAGATTTTTGTTTTTATATATCTGTTCAGAATGCAAAAGGTACAGATTTACCAGAGGAATGGAGGGATAGAGACGCCATTTCAAGCTGAATAAGGTCATGAAGACAGACAAGTGCAGAGCCAGAAATGATGTTGACGCAAATAGAGGTTCTATTGCACTCCACTGTCATAGAAGATAACAAGCCACCAGTGCACACGAGGTAGCAGAGGAGTGGTTTGCTTTTGTGTTCGCCCCATGACAAATGAAGCATGCTGTAGAGTTCATCTCGGTGAAAATGTTGTCAGTGCGGTTTTGAGGGATGCCGGTTGATGGGAAATTGCAACAGTCAATTGCAGTTTGCAGTATTTCAGAGAAGAGTTCAAAACAACAACAAACAGAATCATGTTGGACACAGGAATCTGGAAGTGAGGACAAACTGTTGATCTCGGCTACAAATGTGTTTAAGATTGACAGAAGAAAAATAAGATAAAGATTATGTCCAGAAGGGCTCGTGAATTGCAGAGCAGACGATCTTCACCTGCGCCCCATTTCGCTGATCACCTTTACTGTGCAGTGATGATTGTCTCACCTGAAAATTTGTGCATTGTAAAATTTTTTTGTTGTCGCTCAGGCCTAGAGTGCTTGCTTCAGGAGAAATGGAAGAAGTGGCTCACATGATGCCGGCGGTCTCTCTGTGGCCTGGATTGTTGGAGCGTTTTATTGGATTGTTGTGTTTGTTTATCTCTTCATTCATTTGTTTATTGTTTCTGTTATTATTCATCAACTTTTTTCATTTATTTATTCATGAAATAATATAGACTAGAACCAAAGTGGACGAACAGTAGCTTGTTTGCTGACTTGCATGAGCTGTTATCACACCCATCAAGTGTGAAAAAGCACATGCAAAAACAAGCACTTGGGAAAACGTGACATAATCATGGTGAAGATGAAGACTGGTAGACTTGACTGACTCAGCTGGTCATCTGTGTGGGTATGGGTCGGTTGTTTTGTTCTCTTTGGATTTAGAGGGAGAGTTGCACAGCACCTCTGTTTGGGCTAGTCTATGTGGGTGTCAGAGGGCTGTTTTCTTTTTTTTTTTTTTTTTTTTCTATTGTAGCTCAGGCCGAGAGTGCTTGCATCAAGAGAAATGGAAGAAGTGGCTCACATGATGCTGGCAGTCTCTCTGTGACCTGGATTGTTGGAGGGTTTTATTGGGTTGTTGTGTTTGTTTATCTGTTCTTTGTTTATTGATTCTGTAATTATTAATTGATTTTTGTTCATTTATTTATCGAATAATATAGACTAGAATGAAAACATTAAAGGTGGACAAGGTATCTCTTTGTGTTATATGGTGACAGTCACCATCATGTTGACAGAAGGACAGACCCAAAGCTGTTGTGGTGCCAATAAGTGTGAGGTCGATAGAAAGACAAGACAAAGTTGTTTGTGTCTTGGCTATAATCACCGTTATCTTGGCAAGACAGACTCAAAGCTGTTTGCATTGCAATGAAAATCTCTATCATGTTGATAGAACGACAGACACAAAGCTGTTTGCATTGCGATGAAAATCACTATCATGTTGATATAAGGACAGACAAAGCTGTTTGTATTGCAGTGAAAATCTGCATGTTGGTAGAATAGACACAAAGTGGTTACGTTGTGGTGGTGAAAAATAATTGCCGTGTTGACAGGACAGACACAAAGCTGTTTACATTGTGGTGAAAAATCACTATCATGTAGATGGAGAGACAGACACAAAAGTGCTTGTGGTACGATGAAAATAATTGCCATGTTGACAGAAGGACAGACACAAAGATGTTTACATTGTGGTGAAAATCGCTGTCATGTTGACAGAAGGAAAGACACAAAGATGTTTTCATTGTGGTGAAAATCGCTGTCATGTTGACAGAAGGACAGACACAAAGATGTTTTCATTGTGGTGAAAATCGCTGTCATGTTGACAGAAGGACAGACACAAAGATGTTGACATTGTGGTGAAAATCATTGTCATGTTGACAGGACAGACACAAAGATGTTTTTAATGTGGTGAAAATCGTTGTCATGTTGACAGAAGGACAGACCCAAAGATGTTTACATTGTGGTGAAAATCACTGTCGTGTTGACAGAAGAACAGAGACAAAGCTGTTTGTGTTGCAATGAAAATCACGGTCACGTTTACAGAAGAACTCCCACAAAGCTGTTCATGTTGCGGTAAAGATCTCTGTCGTGTGGACAGACGTTTTTCCTGTCAAACGTTTGTGCCACTTTGTTTTTCTGCCTGATTTCCAGATCCTGTACGTGGATCCCAATGGTCTGGCGGCAGAAAACGGCCTACCGCTGTACGCTCCAGGGGTGCTGAACAGCCAGAGCCGCAGCCTGTGGGTGTTGACGGAGATCAACAGTCGTCACCTGAACCTGTTCTTTAAGGATAACGAGGTCAGAAGATTAATGCTGTCATTGACAGTCCTGTTCACCTTCCTCTTGTAGGCGTGATATGATACGCTTTTGAAAGCCTAAACCTGTTTACCTCCCACTTTAGGTGCGGTAAACTACACTTTCGAAGGCCGCATTTCATCATTACACTTTTTTTAAAACTCTGCATTGAATTTTTTGGTATGATGAATTTCATTTTTGAAGACCTCATTTCACCCTAATACCTTACACTTTATCCTTTCCTCTTTAAGCGTTATGAATTTTTAAACGCCTTATTTTCCACCATTACCCTTTCTTACGTTACTTTCTGTTTCAGGCATAATAATAAACTGCACTTTTGAAGGCCTCATTGTATATCACTACGCTTTCTTACTTGTCATTCCACTTCAGATCTAATGAATTACACTTGAAGGCGTCATACCACCAATATGCTCTCTTACTCTAGATTCCACTTTGGAGATTGCCAAAAGTTCGCTTTCAAACGACCCGCTTCTGTGGTCTCATTGAGCTAGTGAGCATGCAGATGGCATATTCGATGTGGTGAGTGCTAATTGTCATTGAATGTGCAGACATTAGTACTGTATTACAGTCAAACCTCTATTATAAGACCTTCAAAATGTCCAGAAAATCTGGTCTTAAATTGGAGGGGTCTTATAATGGAGGTAGGCACCGACAGTTGTAGAAACAAACACTTTCTCACAGATGAATTCTCCAAGCACAAAAAGTCTCAAGAACACTGAATGCATACTGAATCTTTGAATCTGGGTCTTGCCAACTTCGTAACTTTGAGCAGTCGATATTGCAGTTTCACCTCCATGACTTCTTTTAATCACCTCCACTCTCTCTTCGAAGTTCAGTGGCTTTCTCTTTCGCGTTCTGCACGTTTTGCCTACGATCTCTGCCATCTTTCTTTTAACAAAGGAAGCGACTCTTGATTGGGGCAGGCCTGCAGTTGTTTCCCTTGACCCATGGTTGTACAGGAATGCTGCGATGGTCGTAAATTTCAACAAAACGGAGGTCGCAAGTCGCGTTTTAGAGTAAGTCGCTTAAGGGGGGCGTTTTAATAGTAAAATGCATCCATGCAAAAAAAAAAATTCAGTCTTAAATGAGAGGAGGTCTCTTAACAGAGGATCTTATAACAGAGGTTTGACTGTACTGTGGTTCTACTGGACCGTTGTTGACTGAATGGCACTCACTGAGCAAAGAGAGATAACAGATAATCTGTTTCGACATTTTCAGTCCTAGAGGACGTTAGGACGTCAAATGAAATCTGAATGTGAAAACCTTTGTATTGCTGTCAGTGTAAAAGAACATGGACTGTTTTGAGGTTCATTCTCTGAGATTACTGTTCAACCACAGAAGACACTTTTCACCTTGCTTCCAGTGTCTGAGGGGATAAACAGGTCTGCATTTAACATGGAGATCAACAGTCATTACCTCAGTCTGTTCTTGAAGGATAATGAGGCAGGAAGGTAAATGCTGTCATTGTGGACAGAGATTAAGTCACAGACGTTTGGCTGAGTCACTGAGTCTCAGTTTCAGTTTTATCAAGGTGTCACTGCATGTGGGCTAGTCCATAAATATTACACCCACATCCACTAAGTTTAGAGACCACACTGCCCATGATTTAAAACTGATGGACAAATGAAGTAATGACTAAGATGAGAGAATTTAAGAAGAAGGTTTCATGGGTACAACTTACCAGATGTCTGGCCTACGTCTTAGCACAATGCATGGGTCAGACCTTGACCATCAGTGAGCAGTGGTTGAACTGACAGACAGATCTTTGGTTAACTCTTTCCTGACAAAGGGATCCAGTTGAGATCAAACAAATGTATCGGCTGAAGGGCTGCAATCGATGTTTCAGAAAGTTCTGAATTTTTTGAGTCGCACCTCATTTCCTTAACTGACATCATCAACTAGTAATATCTTCATTGGCCTTTCCCCAAGTCAAAGGGGACCAATAAATGCAGCGTTTGTCGCTGTGTTCATGGGCAGCAGAGGTTGTTGTTAGTTGACTGGCTGGTGGTTTCAGTGTGTTTCAGCCTTGTAACAAAAGGCATCTAACATATAGTCGAAAAAGTGATGATAGGAAGTTAAATAATTTTGCTCATCAGACTAATCAGCTTTGAACATCTCATTACCCGAATTTTTATTATAATAAAGAAAAAATTCTTTTTAATAACCCATGTAGATGGCCATCTGTCAGGTAAACCATGAAAGAAAACTGGCTGTACTAAATTGACCATTCAGGTCCTTTCGACCCTATTCTTTTGTTCCCTATATTCTATTTTAATAAAGCCATAGTTTACCATCTCTGTGGACTGAACACTTCATTCTCGTATTGGGTATTAGGCAAGGTTTATATGTTCTGACACACTGTTTAATCATTGCAATATTTTCAAAGTTAATTCTCTTGTCAGTCTGCTTCAATACACCCCAAAACTTTAAAATGTGTCTCCCCACTAGAAGGGAAGGCAGACTTAAAAGTTCGCTTGTGGGAATCCTGATCAAGTCTAAAATGAAGTAAAAAAAAACTCATTAGAGCCAAGCCAGGCATGTTCCTTCGCCAAGGAAAAGGAGAATACTGAACTAGTTCTATCAGGGCGCAATGTGAATTCTCTATGTGCGATCACTCTGACTGGCCTGGTTGGAATTGAGATGAGGTTAGCTCCCTGCTCTCCTGACTTAAAAATTTTTTTTTCTTTTTTTTTTTTTGGGGGGGGGAGATCGTGATAGTATGGTTATGTTTCATGACAAATGGGGATAAAGCATTTATTTGGGAGAGAGAAGAATGAGAAAAATCCAAGTCCAAAATTTGTGTTTGACACTGTCAGAATTAAAGTTGGTAGTTGCTATTGAGGCAAATGTATCAGTTTTCGAAAAGATATTTGTATCAGTGGGAAAAATTTGAATAATGTGACTTTGTCGTAATTTGCTGTTTCCTGTTTTGTCATTTACTGAAATGCGTAAAATAGAAAATGGTAGAATTGGAAGGGGGGGGGGGGGGGGGGGGGGGGGGGGGGGGGGGGGGGGGGGGGGGGGGGGGGGGGGGGGGGGGGGGGGGGGGGGGGGGGGGGGGAGGAGGAGTTTGTAGTGGTAGAAAAAGTTTGTTAGATTGCTACAGAAAGGCCAGTGGTTAAGATGCTGTGCAATTGTCAGAGACGCTGTAAGGTAAGTTACTGAGCAATGCTTAAAATAAGAAATATGAATGACTCCAGTTACCGAGCAAAGACTTAACACACAGATGTCTAGTTTTATCACCGAGCAGTGATGGAACAAATGGGTGTCTAGTTGCGTGACCGAGAAATGAGTGAACAGATGGATGTCTGCTTAAAGCTGCTGAGCAACGATTTAACAGGATAGATTTGTGATTGGTCAGTCAGAAAGCAGGTTGAATGCAGTGGTCACTGTTTCATATGTATCTCTGCTGAAAATGACAGTGTGATATATTTTTTGGTAGTAGATAACATAACTACTTTTCAGATCCGTTCAAACCTTAAGGAGTTCCTCTCATCTGCGTCTGGTGGTCATAAAGAAGAAACAGTTCTGTGCCGGCTGCACACTGGCCATTCGTATTTTACCCATTCCTACCTTTTAAAGAGTGAAGAAGCTCCGTGGTGCATTTCATGTCATGTGCCACTCACAATGAAACATATTCTTTTAGAGTGTTGGGACTTGCACGATGTGAGACAAACATTTTACAGCAGATTCCATGAAAACCTTGTTCAGAGATGTTCTGCCTGACGCAATCTTTGAGTTCTTGAAAGAGGTTAACAATTTTCATCGGATCTGAGATTTTACAGCGGAAAGATTTTTTAACAAACTTTCAGATGGGCTTTTAGATGATGTATTTTAAAGAATTGTGTGAATGACTGACTTGTGAGTTGATTTTAACGTGGTGACAGCCCTGATGTGGCCCATTGCAGTCGGCTGGGCTATAAGCAACATTATCTTATCTTATCTAACATAACTACTGTAACTTACAATGTCCAATATATTCTGTTTTTGTGTGTGTAACAAATGACATAATTACTGTCACTTACAATGTCCAGTATTCTGTCTATCATAACGACATGGCAGGGGAAACTGACAATGTGCCATAGTCTGTCTGTCCATTTGTCACAACGACACGGCTGCCGACACTGACAGTGTGCTACACTCTGTCTCCAGATTGAGCATCGACTGAACGCTGTGGGCAAAGAGATTACGATTGTTGTCCAGCCGTCAGACTACATCGGGGAACTGAAGAAACAGCTCAAAAAGATGAAGAACTATAAAAATTACATTGTACAGTGAGTGGTGGTTATTGATGCGTATTTATGCAAAGGACTGTCTGAGTGATGTTTGTGTGAAGCAGATGTGTGATACTGTACTCTGGTATGTCCGGACCATGCACAGACTCATTCAGGTTAAACGTGGACACCCACTACACTTGGTACATGGCCCAGCAGAGGTGGGGGGGGGACACCTCTCCTTGGAGAATAGGGCAGCGAAGCAGACTGTCACCACATGGAACCACTGGAACAACAAGTGAAAAGGGGGGGGGGGGGGGGGGGGGGATGATGCGTGGTGGGGTAGGGTGGGCTCTGGGATGGATTGAGGCAGACCTATATTTACTCATGTGATTTTGCTTTGTTTTGTACACATTTGGCGAAAATATGAAAAGTATGATGAACTTAGAAAAAAAAAAGAAAACAAAAAGTCATTGTTCATCCAAGAAGGCAGTACACAGTTACCAAGGAAAATTATATATGGATGTATGAAATGTTGTGTTTTGTTATTATTGTTAAAAAGAAAAGAAACAGTGCTGTTTGAATCATACCGTAGCTGATAAAGATGAATAGCAACAGCAGCAACAACAAAAACTGAACATATCCTTTTTTCTGGTCAGAAAACAAAGTCAGAGTGTCCTTTTTTCTGGTAAGAAAACAAGTGAAGAGTATTAGAGGGCAGGCAGGTCTAATGAGTTGACCCCTACTTGCTGCAATGCAGAATCTGTAAGTTATGTCTTTATGTATTGGGTGATCGGGGAGATCAACATCTTATCAGCTGTACGCCATATATGAACATTTGGTATGCTGCAGATGCAACAGAGAAAATTGTTTGACTGCTACGACATAGTGTTGTGGCATCAATCTGGCGCTGTGACAAGAAAGTAGAACTTTCGCAGACTGGGGCTCCATTGTTTGGAAAGATACCCAAGATTTCTTGTGATCTCAAGTCTGAGCCTAAGATTGTTTTCATTCACCGCTGTCAGTAGAAGACTATAATTTTCCAAATCTCTCTTTGTCCTCGTCAGCATTTTAGCGCCTTAGTACGCCATCCAATCTGTTTACTGGGCAGACTGTCTTAGGACAGCAGTGGTATTGTCTCGTGTGAGACCAACTCAAGGGGAGTAAGACAACTGTTTTAGTACAACGATGACATTGTCTCATGTGAGACCATCTCAAGGAGAGTAAGATGACTGTTTTAGTACAACGGTGGTATTGTCTCATGTGAGACCGACTCAAGGGCAGTAAGATGACAGCTGACAGAGCATTGCTTGGTACCACTCGGTGATCTCGCCTCCTGTACGTGAGGGCCTTTTCCCCAGGCTTTCAGAGCTGCTAGGTACCAATCGGCAGGCATGGAGCCAACCTCCAAATTCTGTTCAGTTCATTCTTGCTTAAATCGCATGGATAAAGTGCAGCATCATCAAGATACCCCACATCACCAGGAGCAACAGGTTCACCGTCCCTCAGATGGCAAAAAGTCTGTGACACCTACATCATCAGTCTTCCGCCTGGAAGACCTTCAGGAGTAGTCTCACATTCAGCTTCCTGCACCTTGCACGTCACAGCAAAGTGACGGGACAACGTGCGCTTGGTCTTTGTGGTGGTGTACATATTTAGTCTAGCCAGCCAATGCTGCCACCCAATGTCCAGGGTATTTATGTTTGTGCTAGTTTCAGATCATTCGAATGTATTTTCAATGGTTTTAGTTGGAACAAGCTAGCATGGGAGGGAGGCGGGATGGGGGTGGAGTTCAGGAATGCCAGTCATCTGTTTAAAGAAGTGTTATTTAGACCCTGGTGTCAGTGGACAGTCTGACAAATACCCCTCACTGTAAGATCTGAAACATTTCTGTCTTCATATGTATAAGGTTTATTTTGCAGTAACGAGTGCCTGTCTCTATACATTTCATGGTAGAGGATCATAGAAAATATGGACATGTTGAGTTGTAGTTGAGACTGCTTTAACTGCTATAGCATGGATATCAACCAGAGCATTGACGTTTACATGCTACCCAGTGGATACCCGCTTGATTGGTGAAGCTGTTTAATTTGACATGACGTGGATCTCGGCTTGAATGGTGAGACTTAACGAGTCGCTCTGAAGTGAATATCAGCTTTAATGGTGAGCTGTTAAGTTGCTATAAAGATGTCAGTTTAATGTGGAGATTGTTTTGTTGCTTTGATGTGGGTATCACCCGGAATGTTGTCTTAACTATTAGTAGGTAGTGTTATATTAAGATCTTGGGTTTCAGTATTTTAAGCGCACATATTTTAAGCTTCCTTTTAGTTTGTCCCACAGATTTAGAGTTGATACAGTAAATACATCTGAGCATTCTGTTGCTCTGTTACATAGTTGCTCTGCTGAAATGTTTTTGTTTATTTAAATTCTGTTTTATTTCTCTGTTCTTGCGTTCGCAGTCACTATGTGCATGTATGTATGTATGTGTGTGCATGCATTACAGGAACATTTTTGAATTATTTTGATGATCAAAATGTTCTCTATAAAACCTGCTCAGACAGTATTTTTTCTACCATTTTTCTTTTTGTGATGTGCTGTTTTATTCATTTGTAATCGGTGCTTGAGCAATTTTGGAACAAGGCAGTGCTTCAGCCAATCTAACTCATGTCTTGGACCATAATTTCCGGTTGTGTGTGTACAGTTTGTGTCCAAAGCAGATTTTTCACATTAATTTTCTTTTCAGTTTGTTTTGTTCTGTTTTTGTTTCTTCTTTTTTTTTTTTTTTTTCTTTTAAATTGACAGTTTAGTTAAGAGATTTTTTTGGTTGGTTTCTGCTTGTTTTGTTCTGTTTTTGTTTCTTCTTTTGTTTTTCTTTTAAATTGACAGTTTAGTTTAGATTTTTTGGGTTGGTTTCTGTACATTTATATCCTTGTGAATGTGTGTGTGTGTGTGTGTGTGTGTGTGTGTGTGTGTGTGTGTGTGTGTGTGTGTGCAACGTTTGTTAGCTTGTGTACAAGTTTGTGTGTGTATTTTTGTGTTTGTGTAATTTGTGTGTCTGTATCACTGTATAATTCTCTGTGTGTGTGAGTGTGAGTGTGTGTGTGTGTGTGTGTGTGTGTGTGTGTGTTTGTGCTCTGTATGTGTGTGTGTGTGTGTGTGTGTGTGTGTGTGTGTGTGGGGGGGGGGGTTGTGGTTGTGCTCTGTTTGTGTGTATATGTGCATTGGTTTATACTCATGTGCACATAAGCAGGATGTACATTGGTATGCTGAAAGCCATGAACTGGCTGTGGAACAGTTCTGACAATGATCTGTAAGGAAAATTGTCTGCCTCAGGACTTTCCTCTTTATAACCACCGCACAGAGACCTTCACAGAGATGGCAATGAAAAATCACAGTCTTCACCACTAAACTTGCAGAATCTTTTCAGATTTGTTTTGTCAATACTGGTACTTCGACTTGACCTCCATTATCATGACAGATCCCCCAACATTATGCGCAGTTGGTAACAACGCAAACAAACAAGAAAAAAAAAATGTTAAAAGAATTTCTTTTAATGTGGAAAAATAGGAGGTTGGAGGAGAGAAAAAAAAATCACCAAGGTGAACGTCAAGCACACAGTGTATTAGGCACTGCAGTCTGTCAGCCCTCCAGAAACTAAGCTAAAAGCAGTTTGGTATGGAATTGTTCAAAGAAGTGGATGAATAACTGCAGAACGAAAAAAGAAAAAAAAAAAAAAAAAAAAGCATGGAGTAAATTGCTGTGGGAGGGATGAAAAAATTCAGAAAAGAGCCATTCCTGTACTCTAAGAGAAGTGGCTGGTTGCCAGCCACAGAAAGAATCTGGGCTGTCAGTACAAACGTCATTCAGAGGTTGATTGAAAATATCTGACAAAAGACTGATAAGTAAAAGGAAATGCCAGTGCCTTGAACTGGAGGTATATAAACTAGGTGGGAAGAAAGAGATGGAGATTGTGCTGAAACTCCTGTTGTTATTGTTTACAGTATTATTGTTGTTGTTGCTGTTATTCTTATTGTTTGTTATTATCATCATTATTATTGCTGTTTTTGTTGTTATCACGATTACTGTTGTCATTATTATCATTATCATCATCATTATTATAACAATAACAATGATGATGATAATAATGATAACAATAAGAATAATGATGATGATAATAATAACAACAATAATAATAATGATTATTATTAATAGTTTTATTTATTATCATCATTATTAGTAATATTATGATTATTGTCATTATTGTTGTTATTGCTGTTGCTGGTGTTTGCAGTAGTGGTGGTGTTATAATTGTTAGTATGATGATGATAGTTATAAAGCAGAGCCAGAATCTTTGCATTTTTCCTGAATGTTTTCAGCAAGTGTAACATACTAGACTGTATCCTTGTGCAAACAGAGATCATGCAAAGCAGCCCTTAAGGTGCTCATGAAGGTGCAGTCCAATGTTTGACTTTTTCACGACGCACCGTACGATAGTTATGCCAACTTAGTCGACCCATTCACGACGAGCTGTTAGTGGTTACAGCAACACTGCCATACTCCCTGAAAGCCATAGCGCTATTCCATCACAACTAAAAAAAAAAAAATCCCCTGTTCTCTCATCTACAGTCGAAGGGATGCAACTGCCCTAAATATTTAGAACAGGGTACTAGCCATTGGAAAGAGTAAGTCTGCACGCACTGGCGATGGCCTTTGTGACCCCAGAGTAGTCCAAAGAGTCCGAATCAAACAAACGTAAATAAGAGTGTGTTCTCCTACATTTCAGTTATGCTGTTTCTGTAACTGTAGCATTGCTATTTTACCATAGATATATTGAAATGTGTGTCCATTGCAAAGTTCGCGTTTTTTACCCTTTCTTTTGATATATTACAAAAGGTTGTTACATTTATATTAGGGGAAGTAAAAAAAAAAAAAATAAAAAAAAGTGAAAATTGCACGTCTGCAATGGTTGTAAGCACATGCGGAGCACTAGGCGACAGGGAAGTGACGTCATGCTGCCGTGTCCATCACGAAAGAAGTAAGGAGTCTCCGCATGTGGTTAGCACGCCCAGAACTGTAAACCACCAAACACTCTTGCAGTGATGTTCTGCACCCTTTGAAGGAATCAGGCTTTCGAGCCAAAGTCCGGGCCGTAGAGGATAGAGCTAGGGGAGTTGTTGGCATGTCTGCCTTTGACCTCATGTGGAAAGAAGAGAAGCAGAGACATAAAGAGGATGACAGAGGCAGCTGAGTTCCAGGTGGATATGGTTTTGACAACAGTCAAATGACGCTGAAATTTTCCACCTTTCCCGATGTAGAACAGGTGTCTGATGGCTGTGTGGTGAAGCCTTGAGGCATTGTACCGATCAGAGGATGCAGGCTGGAATGATGGCAGCGACCCCAAATGTGTTTGACAGCAGAAGGGCATTGAGGAGTCATGCATGACCTGGATGCGGCCTGACCCCCCATAGAGTGTAAGGAGCTCAGGGCCAGAACACTTGTGTGAGGGGAGGTTTCTTCTCTGATGCCTTTTTTTCTGTCAAACTCTCCCAAAAGGCTGTTAGAGCTATCCTTGCATGAGAGGTAGTGGTGGGGTGTTTACACTGCATACCCTGTCTTGTGTGTTTTTGCCCCGTACGTTGATTGTCGAACTCTGTCATGAACACGCATGGATTTTGCAGTGTGAGGGCTCCCAACAGAAGGTAGTATTACTGCAACTTCTTCCAAAGGAGAAAATTAATGATTTCAATCATAGGGCTCCCAACAGTATGTAGTAGTACTGCAACCTCTCCAAATGAATGATTTCAATCATTGGATCTTGTCTCACTGTAGAATTTTGATTTGTTTCAACCGCCAGAAAAAGAGATGTTAAATTTATGACGAGTGTGTGCACACAGGTTCGCTATGGCAGCGCTTGATCTTCATATTGGTAAGTTATGATACTGGTTGAGTTAGTTTTGTGCAGTGTATCATTGCCCCCAACCCCCAACCCCCCCCTGTCCCCCCTAGCTCTTTCCCCATCCCCTTCCTTTCACCACTCCCTCCCAAATCTTCAGGCCGAGGTGCAGACCCATGTTGACCTGCCCTGTAAAGACTGCATGCATTGTGTCATACCAGTACATTGGGCTACGCACCCACCTTTGTATGTCATTGTTATCTGTTTTGTGTTTGTATTGCGCTGATGTGGTCGCATTCATGTTGAATGTTATAGCCTGCATCTGTGCATCGACATAAACTGAAAGTTTCGCCCAACTACTTCCAAGTATCTGCAATGCAGATCTGTTTGATTTTTTAACACGGAAATGGTTCTCTCAGCCAGGGTAGGAAGGGGAAGAGAAACAATGTGTCTTTTATTCCATTGACAGAAAAAAAATCTATGGAAGAGGATTGTTGAGTGGTTCAAGGTGTTGTTTGCAAGTAATGCAACACAGTCAGAGATGTTTTTTTTTTCTTTTTTCATATGATCTGGTTGAGAATTAATCCTTGTACATGACAGAGGAAAAAAATGTAATGTATGCAGCTGGATAAATCACTGTCTGGAACAGAATCATTGATGTTGATTTGTGAGAAAAAAAAAATGATATGTTCATTGATGTGTGATGGTCCGTACACCCCTGAAACAAAGACTGGGGTCAACGGTTTGTTTTTTTTTTTTTTTTTTTTTTTTTTTTTTTTTTTTTTTTTTTTTTTTTTTTTTTTCATTTTTTGTTTTGGTTATGAAGAAATGTTGGTACATTTCTTTCTCCATATTTCAACAGCTTCCTTTACTGTCCGGTTACTGGAAGAGTTGACACTGGAGTGTTGAAATGTGGTGTATTGATGCACAGAGATGTAAGCTTCATGCATGAATACAATCACACATACATAACTACATGTACATAGCTATGTATCTATTCCTGTCTTCTTTCTACCTGTTGGACTTCCATACTACTTAACATACATCAAGTCAATACACAGTGAAACAGGTTCCATTGCAAAACTGAGGAAAGTCAGTTTCAGCAAAACTGATGGCATCGGTGTTTATCTTTTCATCAGCATTGAGAAACTTTGCATGTGTGCCCATTAGTGAAAGAGCGTCTTGCCCATTTTCCCCACTCAGATGTCTGCCCGCATCATCAACCTTGTTTTCCACCCTTTTATTTCTGTTTGGATCCGACAGATCATTTTGACATAACAGATCATTTTGAGCCAAATTTGGTCTGTCATGTTTTCGAACAACAAAATGTACAAAGGTTCAGATGGAACATTACTTGTACTCTCTACGCATTTTTGGATAAACAGACATGTGCATGCATGTGCGCATGCGCACACACGCACACACACACACACACTCTCTCTCACACACACACAAAAGGATTCGTGAAGAAACTGTTTGCGTTACTGTGCCTTCTCTCCCCTTAATTGTACAGATTATAACCTGCTGACGTCAGAAAGGAAACCAAGTGGACACCTCAGAATGTGCTTACCGCCTTTTAAGCTGACAGTATAGGTCATCTGTCATCGTGCATACTGTCAGTATTGCACTGCACTATCTCTGTGCCGTCAGCATCTGAGAGGTAAAGACACCCAGGCTGGACCAATCGTCTTCAGGACGGCCAGTGGTCTTGTCAAGTGCTAGAGATTCATAGGGAAGAATCGGCCTAGGTGCCAGCTGTTTGTATATTTCATTTCTTCCTTTTATTTCAAAGAGAAGATGGACAGAAGGAAAGTTATATTTCTGCTTTGTTGACTTTTGTGGGCCTGTGTGTGTGTGTGTGTATGTATGTGTGTGTGTGTGTATGTATGTGTGTGTGTGTGTGTGTGTGTGTGTGTGTGTGCAAGCCATTATGTATGCACACATGTGAAGGGGTGAAAATGGAAGAGGAAGTATTTTCACTGACTTTGAGCTGTTGTTACTTTAAGACTTCCCCCCAGTGCTCAAGACCTCCCCCCCCCCTCCCCCCCTCCCCCCCAGTGCTTTGCGTGAACAAACTTAGCTTCTGGCTGTTGTTAACCCTTCCCATTTCTTCTGTTAATCCTCTCCATGTATGCAACTATTTCCATTTTTATTGAGAACATTTTTATTTCTTTAGTTAAACTTTTTTATTTTTGGTTAACCCTTTCCATCTCTTCTGGTAATCCTTTCCATGTCTGTAAATGTTTCTGTTTTTGTTGTTAACATTTCCGTTTCTTCAGTTAACCCTTTCCATTTCTTTTCTTCACTTTTCCCTTTCTGTAATCATTTCCATTTCAGTTGAAAACGGTTTCCACTTCTTTAGATTATCATTTCTATTTCTTTTGTTGACCCTTTCCCGTTTTTGTTGTTGTTGTTAGCTCTAACCGTGTGCTTCGTACAAATTTCTTCTCAAACCCTACGATTATTTGAATTCTTTTTTTCGTTTTCCCTAATTCATCACTTTCATTTCTTTTTGTTTCCGCATCTTTCTTTGAGTGGCACGGCATGCACAGGGTATGTTGCATATGTGATAGAAGATACTGTGTTGAGGTGACTTGTATAGTTCACAGTATTTTCAGCTACGTGTGCATCTTTCAAGACAGGCTGTGTCTTTCAGTATTTTTATGCGTATGTTTGTGCCTGCATTTGCGCATGTATTTAAGTACCAGAAATGGACTTTAGAGAATTTCCTTTCTCTTGTTGGAAAAAAAAAAACATCAAATAAACAGAGAGAAATTCATGATGCAGTGTTTGTGTGTGTGTGAGTGCGTATCCGCTAATGTTTGCATGTATAATATGGATGTACAAGTGTAATCTCTGTCATGAGCCATGCTCATGTAATGCATATATGAATGTATACACACACACACACACACACACAGAGTTGCATGCATGAATGTGTGCGTGCACGCACACACTCACACACACACACACACACACATACACACACACACACATTCACACACACACACACACACACACACCACGCACACACACACACACACACACACACACACACACACACACACACACATGCCATTCATTTCACTTCGCAAATCAGTTTGTTTCGTTTATCAAAAAGGGGGCCGGAATAACTCAGTTGGTAGAGCGGCGGACTCGTGATCCTGGGGTTGGGGGTTCGAATTTCGGTACAGGGGGATTTTTCCTCGGAGTTAACATTGGTTCTGACTCCATTTCCCACACAGTCCTTCGAATGAGACTACAAACCGAGGTTCCGTGTGTAAATGCACGCACAACATCTTGCACACACGTAAAATCCCATCACCAACTTTTGGAAGAGAAGGCCAGTTTGGCCGTTAGTATGGATGACACGTCACACATAGCATGCACCTTCCCTGAAGATGGAGTATGGCTGCCTTAATGGCAGGATTAAAAACG
>JADBJO010000717.1:547500-550000 GCA_016801955.1 Conus betulinus | reverse complement strand
AAGAAACAAACAAAGCGTGCAGCGTTGTTGTTTTTAGTACTAGTTCTATGTTCGCTCTCATAAATTTCATCTTCCGCTCAGTCGCAGTGTCTTCCAGACTATCAGAAGAAACATATACCAGCACATGTATAGACTCCTATCCCCACCACTCCCCACCTCCATGACTCACTCGCCCTCCGAGTGCACACACACACACACACACACACACACACACACACACACACACACACACACGTGCGCGCGCACATACGCACACACACGCATACGCAATAGATTTACATCATTTTTTTTTCTCAAAATGCATACACAGACATCTTCACTGAATGTAAAGTAGTTGTTAGCAAATGTAAACTATTCAATTAATAAAGCATTACGAACATGGAGAAAAAAAAAATCTCAGTATAAGTCCGATAACGCATTTTAATCCCCAAATATAAAACTAAGACAAGTGGAATTCCATTACGTAAAAAACCACAATTATATGATACGAAGAAATTAGCTTGCTGAGGCCGCAGTCAGTTACAGAAAATTCAGCGCACCATCTAATCATATGCACAAGCAAGGCTACGCGTATAATATAGTACAGTTCTGCATCTATCGCATATTATACAATGGCAACCAGTGCAAGCGTATTCATTCTTCACCTTTCTCCCATTTTTGAGCCTTCAATCTCTTTCGTCTTCTTCCATTTTCTATTTTGAGGCTTTGCACTATGCTTCTCAAACTAAACAATGATGTGTACATTTAGCCAACATACTGATCTCAATTCAATTGTAACGCTCTACAAAAGGTTATGAAACTAATCAGTTATTCATATTCATTGTGCTTCATATGCAAACTTTCACATTTTACTTTCAAACAGAGTCTGAAAAATGACAGTTGTCTCATGCATGTAGTGGTGCCCACTCTCTTTTTAGATAATTGTATTTAACCATCCATTATACTGCCATTGTTTAAGAAGGGTTCGGTAAATAAAGCAGGTAATCATATGGGGCATACCTCTGTGTGGTGTAGTAGTAAACTTTATAGTTCCAATTAAGTTAATTGTAGATTGCAAATGATATCGCAGGTGAACACCAACCTGGTTTTAAGGCAGGCTATTCGACTAGGACATTGATCAAATGTTTGTTCTTTCAGCACTAGGTCAAAGACAATCGTGTGTAAGTCGTACGCAGCTTTTACTGACTTTGAAAAGGTGTTCGAACAAGAAACAAGAGCGAAACGCATGTTCTTCTCCCACGTTCATTCGGTCATATCTCAACGTCGGAACATGTGAGCGAGTAGGAAATCTGCCATACATAGATTTGGCAAAAGAACTTTCCTCTGTGATGTTGTTTGTAACAATAAAGATCAGGCAATCCGAATAAACAATGTCACGTTAAGATAAAGAAAAGTAAAAAACATGACATAAGATCCCCAAAAGCTCTCTTGGACAGACTGCAGAGTGGCACATAAACGTCATCTAGGAAATGGGGATCCAATTTCCGGTGGATGGCCAGAAAGTTTGTGAGGGGAGGTAATTCAGTATATTGCAAGGAGAGATTTATGTCCAGTTTCTTTACCCACATCAATAACTGTGTGATTGTGTCATATCCATTGTACAGAACGGTTTAATATGTTCGAAAGATGCACTTTCTCTTCATGTTATATGTCAGTGAGGGACGGAATAGCGCCGGACTCGTTATCCTGATGATCCCGGGGGTTGCAGGTTCGAATCACCACCGGACGTTTGGGTAGGTGGGGAGGGGGGGGAAAAGGAAAGGGGGAGGAACACGACCATAAACCGTGGTTCCGTTTGTGAACGTATGCATAACAACTTGCATACACATGAAATCCTATCATCAATTTTCGGAAGACAAGGCAAGTTTGGCTATTGGTATGGATGACACGTTACACATAGACTAGAATGCAAACTGCGTGACAAATCAGAAGAACGAAGGAAGAGAACTGAACGACACGGAAAATGACTAAAATGTAATAAAGCCTGCAGGCAGCTCTTCAGTGGACTCTACCCAGGTAGGCAGCCCGTTGTGTAAACGAGAGCGTGGACTGTGTAAAACGCTTACAGCTTGGTCTTTGACTGAGAATATGCGCTGTAAATAATATCTAATCAATCAATTGATTAATAATTAATTCATTGTAAACATGAGAGCTTTGCAGCAAAATAGCAATTTTCTGCTGTTGATTTTTTTGGATGAAACTCTCATTGTCCTCTTGCGTCCTTTTTGTTGTTTTTATGTTGGATACGTCTGAAACTCTCGTATTAATTGCAAAGTCTGGTATTCAGATGCCTTGCATGTCCAGAGAAAATGGCGGTGTAAAAAACTGGATCAAGAGCACGCACACACAAACGTCCACAGCAGGCAGGGGCATGGTTGCATAGACTGGCTCACTTCAGTTACAGATGTGAGCGCCATTGGAAAGAGTATCTAGTGAACAAAGGACCCATGTTTTAAATTGTATTATGATCACGTATACATTCTCTAACACCGTCACTTCC
>JADBJO010000717.1:507500-532500 GCA_016801955.1 Conus betulinus | reverse complement strand
TTGGTAAATTACCTTTGAAATCAAGTGCCTTCAAGTCCTGAAGAATTCCATACCTCCATGTTGTGTCATACGCTTTTTCTAAATCAAAAAGAATAGAAACTACATGTTCTCCATTAATCAAAGCATTCCTGATAAAAGACTCGTATCGAACCAGGTGATCAGTAGTACTGCGGTTGTTCCGAAATCCACACTGGGAAACATCCAATGCCCCAAGACATTCTAACTGCCATAACAATCGAGAATATACCATTCTCTCCATAGTTTTACATAAGCAACTAGTAAGAGCTATAGGACGATAGTTGTTAGGATCCGAATGATCTTTCCCTGGTTTAGGAATAGGAACAACAACCGCCTCTCTCCAAGATTGTGGAAAATATCCTGAACACCAAACATGATTAAACAGTGACAACAACACCTTTAAACCCTCAGCTGGCAAATGTGTTGAATAAATTGATAATGAATGTCATCTGGTCCAGGAGCTGAGTTGTTGGCTTTCAAAATGCGTCCTTTAACTCATCCATGCTGAAAACGCAGTTATAATCCTCAGAACTATCTGGCACGAAAGAACAAGATTTTTGACTCCGCAGATCTTTTGATACGCTGGAATTCCTTGCAATAATGATCAGCTGACGAATTGTGGTGAATAGTAGCAGCTAACAAGTTAGCAACCTCCTTTTTATTTGTAATAATTGATCCGTTTACTTGCAAACTTTTAATAGCTGATGTAGCCGACTTTCCCTTAATCTTACGGATTAATTTCCAGACTTTCCTTGAATTGACCTTAAAAGATAGATTTGAACAAAATTTTTTCCAAGATTCTTTCTTCTTGGTTTTAAAAGTATACCGACACTTTGCCCCTACATGCCTGATGTTTAACTTTGTTTCCCACCATAGGAAATCTAGCAAAAAGTCTTTGAGCACTCTTTCTCTTACCCTTCAAAGTTTTGCACTCTTTATCATACCAAGGGGTCTTAACATCATTAGGTTTATCACGGGACTTGGGAATAGCTTCGTTAGCACTCTCTACAATCACTTTAGTGAACTGCAAAACAGGATCATCATAACTCTGCAACAGATTCAAAGGCATTCTACTTAAAATCTGTTGCTGATAAAGACTCCAATCTGCAGAGCGGAGCTTCCATGTTTCCCGAGGGGACTCCTGCAATTGCTTCGTAAAATAAATAAAAATCGGAAAGTGATCACTCCCGCTTAGGTCCGAATGAACTTGCCACTCTAAGTCCAAAAATAAGGAAGGATCACAAATGGACAAAAATCCAAGTGAGTCAAGGAACCAGAAGGAGAACAAAAGGTCGGTGAGCCTGAATTCAGAAGACAGAGATCATGATCCGATATAAAATCCTCAAGAACTTTCCCTTGGGAATTAGTACAGTTACTTCCCACTGTGGAGAATGACCATTCAAGTCACCCAATAAAAGAAATGGACGAGGGAGTTGAGAAATTAAAACTATCCAACTGACTCTTTGAAATCACAAAAGATGGAGACAGATACAAACAGCATATCGTAACTGCCTTGTTTAACGAGATACGAGCAGCCACTGCCTCCAGATCCGTCTGAAGTGGAATATCTGTATAAAGTACCGAATTATGAATATAAAGAGAAACACCTCTCCTTGAAAAGTCTGCAGAAGCTGGCTTGTGTATGCAGGAGAAACCAGTAATCTCATGCTTCTTACTTGCAGTTAAAAGGGTTTCCTGAAGAGCAATTATCAAAGATCTATACTCTGCCAACAATAGCTCAAGGTCCCGACCATTTGCTTTAACTCCCCTATGTTCCACTGGAGTATGTCCATGTAAGGTTATTAAAAGAATATCTATCAGCCCTCTTCCCCAGAAACTTCACTATCCATCAAAGAACTAAAACGGTTCTTCAAGACAAGATCAGAAGCCGATGCTCCTGATAAATTTCTAAGTTGTTTGTGCCATGCTTGGAATTTGCTCTTACTGGACTGAAACCTGCTGCACCAAATATCTGACTTCGAGATTTTCCCCTAAGAGGATCTGGAGTCCGAAAAGGACGCTCCTCACTGCGTGCCTGTCTCGTATTGCTGTTGTTGACTTGTGAGCGAGGGGGGACAACTCTTTCCTCCGATCCTTCACCCCTGACCTCTGGTCCACAGTACTTTGTACAACTGAAACACCTCTTCCCTCACCAGCAGGGACTGAAGCCTGTTGTACATTGCTGGTCGGAACACTATTGCATTTCTGAGTCAAAACCAAACTGATTGCTCAAGTGTAGTAAGCCGATCCAAAACCGATGACAACAATTCTGTCAATTTCTTCTCCAGAGCAGTGAATGGAGCTGCTCCCAGATCATCACCCGATGACCGGTCGCAGAATCGTTGACCACCTTCTGTGCATAAGTAGAAGTCGAAGGAGTCCCTAGCTTCCACTAATCTTCTTGCCTCAGTAAAGGAACATTTTCTCTCAATCTTTACTTTCTGAATCTCGCATTCCTTTTTCCACACTGGGCAACTTTTTGAATTTGCTGGATGGTCACCCTTACAATTGACACAGTATACTACACTTACACAAGATTCCTCATGCTTCTTCTGCCCACAATCACGACAAACCTCCTGACCCCGACAAGCTCGGCTGGAATGACCAAAGCGTTGGCACTTGAAACATCGCAAAGGAGATGGCACAAAAGGCGTAACTTTCACTCGGATATAACCCACTTTGACGAACTCCGGAGGAGATGACATAGCAAAAGTCAAGAATAGCGTGTTGGTCAATCAAGTCACTTCCTTTAGAGATTTTAACTCTATGGACCTGCAGAACACCCTGGCTTTCCATCTCAGTCCGAATTTCCGATTCAGCAACTCCAGCCAAGTCAGCACATCTGATTACCCCTTTCGAGTAGTTGAGAAAGGGGTGAATGGAAACCTTAACTGTGATATCCATGAGCCGAGAACCCATCCCTTTTCAGTAGCAACCGAGACGCCGCTTCGTAGCACAGTTAACAAGGTAGCTACCAGATCGGAGTCTCTTAATCATTTTGAATCCTGTGGACGAGACTCCCTCAAACCACTTGCAAACAGCGAACGGAGAAATCCGAGCAATGGATTCTTTGGGGTCTTTTGCTTCCACTAAAAGGAAGCTTGGCCATGCGTTTTGGATACCCTTTCTCTTTGCCACTTCCCTTATCTCATTATCTGAATCTGAATCTCTATTCGTAATCTCGTCCATACACTTGCCATGTCCATCATCGTTTCTTCTCTCTTTTTGTTTGGAGGTATTTGTTTAGAATTCATAATAAGGGGAAAAAAAAACTTCACCTCCCCTACTCCCCACCCGCCATCGAGTGCCCACAAAGGCGATGCCCCTAAGCAATCCTCTAGCAAAGGGAAACACCAGGGTTATAGCGAAGGTATACACTGCGTGACACGCGCTCCACCCCATTCACCAGGCTCATGACCAACTGTCGAGAACGAACAGGAGGCCACTCTCACCTGGCTTCCGGAGCAAGCAACGTGCCACACAGTTTGACCCATGCCATGCCCACACTGTGGAGGCGACCGATTGACAGCATTGGGCCCCATGCTGCCCCCCGTCTAGGGAAAGGCCGGGCCAAAGTGGCGTGTTGAGGGGCGCGGATCCCACTCCGGGTCCCTCTCAACCACCAGGACACCATTCTCCCCCGACACGGGTCGCACCGCACGGTCAACACGGTGGGAGCAAGAGGTCACAGAGAAAACAGAGAAAGTGCTATAGAAGACTTGTGATGAAAGGAAAGAATAGGATAACGACCCATAAAGGCAGAAGAAAGACGAAAAACAGAAAACTGCAGATTATTAAGGAGAATGTTGAAAGAGAAATGCAGGTGAAAGAACCATGGGTAGGCAGAAAAAACACAAAAAAAACAGAGAAAAAAGAAAAAATTGGTTAATACTATGCAAACCATACTTAGCAACCCTAAATACTAAAGTAGAAATAGTAAACAACTGCAGGCACAAATGGAAATCGTTGTCAGCAAACGCACCCTGAACTGTAAACAACCCCCCAAAAACCGAACAACACGTGCAGCCAATCCGCACGTGTAAACAGTGACATCAGGCCATATAACACCGGCAGTAGGCGACCCAAAACCATCCTGACGAGAGCCAGCGCTGAAACAGATCTGTTGATTTTAAAACTTCCTTTTACTATCCTATTTTAACAGATGTTGCTCCCAAGGGGTTGAGTATCTATGCATACATTTATATGTATGGTGTATCTCTCTCTCTCTCTCTGTATATATATATATATATGTATATATATATATATATATATATATGTGTGTGTGTGTGTGTGTGTGTTTATATATATATATATATATATATATATATATATATATATATATATATATATATATACATGCTAATACGTCTCTATCTCTCTGTCTGCAGATGTGTAAATACATACATACAAGGAGAGAGAGAGAGAGAGAGAGAGAGAGAGAGAGAGAGAGAGAGAGAGAGAGAGAGAGAGAGGGGGAGGGAGAGAGAGAGAGCACGCGCACTGGTATACAGTAATAAAGGGATTAAATAAATTGAAATATAGAAGCCTAAAGCTTCGTCACAGTATAAGAAAATAACAAAGTTATGAAACAACAACCAGATATTTATACAATGGTAGCATTACCAACATTACATGATGGCGTTATCGTTAATTATTTTTTCTAGATGGAGATGGTGATGATAATGATGATGGAGATAATGGTGAAAGGAGGAGGAGGAGGAGGAGGAGGAGGAGGAGGAGGAGGAGGAGGAGTAGGAACCAAATCACCGTCACATATGATAACAAGAAACATCAATAGTATGATACAGCAGAAATATTCAATGAAAGAATGAATGAATGAATATTTAATTTAATGTCTGTTCACAAGGATAGTGATTTTAGACATTCAATGACCGCATGGTATAATGTGTGTCACGTAGAACTCGCTCACTGAAACATCGAGCATCAAATACCTTAGAAACCACAGGCCAGTTCAAAAGCCCTTGTGTGACACACCATGCGAACACCAACTGGAAAAGCATACTATGCACATTTTTCAGTTTAACTGACCTGAAATGGAAATATTTTTCTTATACAATCTCATAATAGGTATTCAATTCCATAACATTGAAATTGCAGACACTAAAAGCATCAATCATACAATTCCACAGTTGATGGAGAAATGGAAAACAGAAGATGATAGTGTGACAGTTATTCTACTGAAGTGATCTGAAATGGGAAAACAAACAACGTAATAGTTATATAATGCAGTTGTGATGAAGTGGAAAACTTACCGTTAACAGTCTTACAATATACGTAGCATGAAGTGAAAAAAAAAAAAAAAAACGTTCTGTATAATAGTTATTCAGTTTAAGTGATATGAAACGGAAGACAGACGGTGGAATCATCACACTATTTAGGTGGCATGAAATGGGGGAAATCATTATGTACTATTTGTACAACTACAGTGACAAAGAAAAGCAAAAGACACGGTGTAATATTTATACAACCAAGTAACACGGTGCAGAAAACATACAGTGTATGGTTACACAATTCAGTTGACATGACTGGCAAAAAAAAAAAAAAAAGCTGTTGAATGATAATAAAATTCCGTCAATCTGGGGTGAAAAATGTAATTAAACAATTTCAAAACATGTGAATGAAAGCATACAATTCAATAGGTATGCAAATAACCGACAGGAATTGATGAAGATACGGGTCAATAGCTATGTATCAATTAACTGAGGTGAAATGGAAGGCACACAGTTCGATAGTGATATAAACCAACTGACATGAAATGAAAAAGCACACAATTCATTATCATGCGAATAAAACCGACAGTGCGGTTGTTGATAGAGTCGCTAGAGCCCATAATGTATAGAGTCACCATAATCACATTGCTCAAAAGTCACCACACTCCAATTGCTGACATCACCCTTTCTGTGCATTATTCACAGAGTCATAACAGCCTATTCATGAGGTTACGAATGGTGAAAGTCAACATACCCATTGTTCACAGATTCATCCATTAGTCATAGTCACCAGTCCAACTGTTGATAGAGTCACCACACCCATTGTTCATAGATTCATCCATTATTCGTAGAGTCAGCAATCCGATTGTTGATAGAGTCACCACACCCATTGTTCATAGTTTCACCCTTTGTTCGTTGATGATATCAGGGAGCCAGAATAGCTCAGTTGTAGAGCGCCAGTCCTTGAATGAGACTATAAACCGAGGTTCGTGTGTGAACGCACGAACAACATCTTGCACACACGTAAAATCCCATCACCAACTTTCGAAGAGAAGGCCAGTTTGGCCGTTGGTATGGATGGACACGTTACACATAGCATGCACCATGCGTGAGAATTGGAAAGAATGAAGCAAATAAGGAAACTGAGTGAACGATATTGACCGGATGACACGGGAAACGACTGAATGATGCGCCGGCAGGCAGCTCTTCAGTCGACACTACCTAAGTAGGCAGCCCGTTGTGTAAACGAAAGTATTTATTACATTATGTGTAAAGCGCTTAGAGCCCTAATCTTAAAAAAAAAATAGGCGTTATAAAAATTAAACATTATTATTATATCTGTACACTGAACATAGTTTACTGATGAACATTATGTCACTGATGATATGTGTGTATTTCGATTGTTTACTTATAAAGATCCCACGGTTATATCTCTTCATTGAAGAAAGTTCATTGACAAACATTGTCACTGATGATGTCAGTACATTGAAGAGAGTTCATTGATGAACATCATGTCACTGACGGTGTCGGTGTCAGTACACTGAAGATAGTTCATTGACAAACTTCATATCGCTGATAAGGTGCGTACATTTAGATAGTTAACTAATACATCATGCAGTGATATTTGTACCTTTTAATCGTACATTGAAAAATATCAAGTACTCTCTCTCTCTCTCTCTCTCTCTCTCTCTGCATGCATACATACATTTGGACAGTTCATTGACAAATATCATGTAATCTATCTCTTTCTCTCTATCCCTCTAGCTCCCCTGTATGTGTGTGTGTGTGTGTGTGTGTGTGTGTGTGTGTGTGTGTGTGTGCGTGTGCGCGCGCGCGCGCGCGCGGGTTTGTGTGTACATATATGTATATGTATAAATATATATATCTATATACATACAGAGAGAGAGAGATACAGAGAGAGAGAGAGAGAGAGAGAGAGAGAGCATGAGTGTGTGAACATGCGCGCGCGCGCGCGGTTATTCAGTCATTTTGATGCATTTTGTGATGACACACAGCAAAATCATCTGACGATAGACAGCATGACGTCACACCAAGAAGACATGACGTAACCGTAACGCCCGGGGGGGGGGGGGGGGGGGGGGGGGCGATCAGACAACATGACGTCACCGACGTGACGTGACACAGCAGGAGCATACAGCGGACGGCAGAGCATTCAGCGGCATCTCCACGGTGAGACTGAGGACAGCCGACAGCAGGAAGCTGCACAGCAGCACGGCCAGCCCGTGGTACATCAGCACCAGGGTCGTCATGGACGTCAGCTGCCCCAGAGAGGAGTTGTAGGTCAGGAGGACCACAGGGAAGACCAGGTAGGCTCCGAACACCAGCCGACTGAGCGGCTTCCAGCCTGGCCAAGACAGAAACGAGTTGATGACTCCGACATAGCCCGTGGAACACATCATCAGCCAGCCAGCACAGGCACAAACTCCACACGGTGCCATGCACAGCGTTGTAGGCAGCAGTGCCCTCCTCTGTCAACGTGCGCTCCCCAACCAGCTGTCTGCTCACTCCCAGCAGAACGGTCAAGGACGAGACGACGGCTGTCAGCCACCCTACCACCTGACTCTTCAGTCCAAAGCAGGCTCTCCGCTGGCATGTGTGCAGCAGGAAGCCCAGAAGAAGGGGAGGGAAAAAGGAACCGCAGTGAGCCCATGGCTTGTAGAAAAAGCGCGAGGAGAAGCTGTTCTCGTGTTGTTGCATCTTGCTGGAGTTGTCCGGATCGGGCAGCACGAAATGCGCGATGGGTAGTTGGTAGATTTGGGTCAGGATGCCGCTAGCGATACAAGACCCCAGAACCAGGAAAAACACGACCACGTAGGCCAAGCGAGGCCGATGGAAGAGGAGGAGAAGAAGGACGGGCGTGAAGAAAAAGAGCTGGAAGTCCACGGCCAGGTACCAGGTCCAGCTCATGCAGATATCCGGGGCAAAGTTCTGCACCAGCAACACGTTCATCCAGCCGTAATGAAGGCAGGAATCTCGGTCAGGCGCATGGTCCGCCGCCAGTGGACCGCTCACCAGGTCAGGGAACATGGCCAGGTACATCACCCCGATCACCGTCATGGTGGGCACGATCTTCCAGTAGCGCGAGAGAAGGGTAGGTCAGCCAGTTAATCCGACCTGTCTGCTTGTCCAGGGTGACGCTGTACACGTAGCCCACGGACAGTCCGCTGACGGTGAACAGAGACTCAAAGCTAAGATCACCGTTCCCGATGATGGAATATAGCAGTCTGTGCTGGCGCCATTCGCTGAAGAGGGGGAAAGCGTTCCGGATGAAGGCCACTTGCTGCATGGCGGAGGCAGCCAGAACCATCCAGACAAAGCTGATCACCCTCACCCCGTGGAGACAGCCCAGCTCTGGCTCTGACCTGGACGTGTCCAACA
This sequence comes from Conus betulinus, assembly GCA_016801955.1. Taxonomy (NCBI): domain Eukaryota; kingdom Metazoa; phylum Mollusca; class Gastropoda; order Neogastropoda; family Conidae; genus Conus; species Conus betulinus. The sequence goes on along the minus strand of JADBJO010000717.1, from coordinate 523,852 downwards.
GTTTCTTTAGGTTCAAGTCTAAAGAGAAACACTTGACGAGTCGCTTCAGGTTGTTTAGTTCCTCAGCACGCTTGGCGTTGGCCGAGCGAAGCAGGGACACATTCATGACCTTATTACGGAGAATGCCGCGAATCTGTCGATCCGGCTTTGGACCAGACCGAGGGGTTACCTGCGGCGATCCCGGAAGGGAGGTAATGTCACCGTCGATGTTGAACTCAATTCTCACCATGGTGCTCTCTGAAGGCTCTGAGCTCCCTGGAGGCTGTCCTCTCCCTCCGTGACGTTCGTAGTGCACGCGTCGAGATCCCCGCTGCCTCCGTCGGTGGTCCCTCAGACACTGGCAGTCGCACAAAGGCAGAGATCTTTGGCTCAGGACATGGATCACAGTGGACACCAGCACCACCAGAATCCACAGACACACAAAGGTCAGCATGCCTGCGGCGGCACCACCCAGAGTGCTGCCCTCCTGCCGGACGCAGACGACCTGGCCCAGGGTTACGTGTGTCAGATGACCGTGCTGGATGCGGCTGTCGACGATGGCTGCCACGGCTGCACGGTCACAGCTGTCGGGCAGGCAGACGCCCATGGATCTTCCCGTCAGGGTTCGTGCTGTGCGCTCTTGGGGGAAAGACACCTGGACATGGGGACAGAGAGAAAAAGGAAGAAAAGATGTTGGAAAACGTGCGTTTCCTTTAAGCCATTGGACTTTCTTCAGCTGCTTTTCTTCCTTTTTGTCTTTCTTTTGTTCAGTTTCATTTTCCCATACCACTTCAGTCCCAATTATTCCCCCGCTGCTCATCTGGCTCCCCGTCTACACCCACACCTTGGCTTGTCCCGCCTCAGCCCCGGCGCCGGCAATTCACCAAAGTACCACAGCTCTTTTGCAAAATCACCCTGGTGATGTTCACTGGTGCCTGTTCTGATCCAACATACTCAGGACACCACCTGTTAAGCTCCCTGCTGACGACGATAAAAACTGCTGCCAGTGACGACAGTAAATTTGCTAGGCCAGCGTGAGTAGTAGGCGTCTCCTTGCGGTGGGCGGCACCGCGGCCGTCCAGTTGTTGTTGTTGTTGTTGTCGTACCCTGGCTAAAAGACTCCAGGAATCATTCGAACAGCCGAAGCACTTGAACGCTATAGTACACATGCATCAGCTAGGGATGAGAACATTACGTGTGTGACCGTTTTTGATTACCCTGCCACGTGGGCAGCCACACTCCGACTTCGAGGAATTTTGGAGACCGATGATGTGATGGTAGGAGCTTGTCACGACTGAAGACAATCCTCGCATAACTGTGCAGAGCATAAGAACATTTTGATATAGCCTTGGTGTTCTAGCCAATGTCATTTTGATATAGCCTTGGTGTTCTAGCCAATGTCATTTTGATATAGCCTTGGTGTTCTAGCCAATGTCAATTTGTCAGACACAACCTTAAGCCTGTTCCGATCCAACATACTCAGGACACCACCTATTGCGCCCCCCCCCCCCCCCCCCCCCCCCCCCCTGACGACGATTGAACACTATAGTACAAATGCATCAGATAGGGATGAGAACATTACGTGTGTGACCGTTTTTGATGACCCTGCCATGGTGTCCAATGACAGACGCCATGAACTTGCCGATGCTAACGACCTCAATACAGACTCAGCATGCCTAAAGCCGCGGAGAAGAAACCGAAACTAAAGTCGCTTGTAAAGGGCCACGCAATTCCAGACGTATTTCATTCTTATCAGTGAAGACACTGATAATGAAGATGATACTTTTTTGAGTTTCATTCTGAACTGAGATAGCATGACAGAGACAGATATATAGACAGACAGGCAGACATACACATATATACAGATAGATAGATAGATAGATAGATAGATAGAAAGAAAAATAGACAGACAGACAGACAGACAGATAGATAGATAGATAGATAGATAGATAGATAGATAGATAGATAGATAGATAGATAGATAGATAGATTGATAAAACTAAAGCTAACATCAAATGTCTGTTCAGCTATGCCTATATTCCTTTGTCTACCTATCCTGTTGTCTTTCTTTTTTGTCTGTCTGCCTTTTTTTCTCTGTCTAGCTGTCTCTCTTGTCTGTTTGTCAGTCAGTCTGTCTGTGTGTCTGTGTGTGTCTTTCCGCATTTGTCTTTACCTCTTTGCCTGTCAGTTTGCATCTCTCTCTGTCTCTGTCCGTCTGTCTGTCTGTCTGTCTCTCTGTTTTAATCTTTCTGTCTCGCCCACACACACACATACACACACACACACACACACACACACACACACACACACACACACACACCGCACGCACGCACGCACGCACACACACACACACACACACACACACACACACACACACACACACACACACACACACACACACACACACACACGCACGCACGCATGCACGCAGTGACCAATACAACACAACTGACCAGGTCCAGCTCCAAGGCGACCACACAGTACTGGGTCTGGAACCGCACAGCGAAGGGGGTCTGCACCGACAGACATTCCTCTTTCACCCCCACAAAGTCCATCTCCCGCGTCATCACACCGGCACCCACACGCCCGGAAGAGTCGGCCATCTGCTGGGCCCAGGTCTGCCGACCACGGGAGCCACACGCCATGCCAACCGATCCGCCAGCAAGGGGCGGCAATCCTTCCACCACTCCGAGAACCTTGACCACGTTGTCTTGGAGCCTGGGGTCTTTTCTGCGTGGCTGGTCTCGGCAGTACAGTTTGGGCTTGTCTGTCTCTCCGAGTAGTGCGCGCAGCAGGCAACCACCACCGGCAGACCTCTTCATTTTTCTGTCAAAGGATCTCCACAGTCGGTGTTGCCCCGAGTTCTCCATGAATGTGCTCGGTGTTGTCCCGTTTTCTAGCCTGCTGCATTGACGTTCATTACACATGTGAACCAAGTTCCAGCCAGAGGCGGTATAGTCATTCCTTGGTGATGGAAAAGGTACTGGTTTGATGGCAGTTTTAGGGACTCTTCCATAAGCAATATAGCCATTCCTTTGCATCGGTGAAGGAAAAGGGTCTGGTTTGATGTCGGTTTTAGGGACTCTTTCAGCTTCTGCCGGAAGTCCATGGAAGATGGTTGTGAATAGTAGGAGAGAATACATACTGCTGCCTCCAAAATGTTTTCCCATAGCGATTGAAATGTTCCAAAGACAGCGGATATCATTCAGCGTCCACGTATACCAAAGAGACCTATATCAAACACCAGATCCTGAACCGACTGCATGAATGGGAATAATCTGGACTGAAAAGTGTGAGAGGATTAGAAATGAAATATGAAATGAAGCAGCTAAACACATGTTGAAGAAAAAAAAATCAGAAAGGAAAAATAAAACTGCCCCATGGTAAACAGTCTTGCACATCAATCTGAACGAGTGCTGCTAACGGTACCATTTCGCCTAGAGCAAATGCTGACACGGGAATTGTGTTGCTGAAAAGTAGCATAATGTTGTGACTAGAAGAGTGTAAGGGTACTGTTCTGGACCCCCAATGAAAAGTATCAACGGATTCTTGTGAACTGAAAAGTATCTAATACTTATTGTGAACTGAAAAGTATCTAATTCTTATTGTGAACTGAAAAGTATCTAATACTTATTGTGAACTGAAAAGTATCAGAGGATTCTTGTGAACTGAAAAGTATCTAATACTTATTGTGGACTGAAAAGTGTCTGATGATTACTGTCAACTGAACGGCGTCAGAGGATTGTGTAAATTGAAAAGTGCCAGAGGATTGTGTGAACTGAAAAGTGTCAGAGGATTGTGTAAACTGGAAAGTGTCAGAGGATTGTGTAAACTGAAAAGTGTCAGAGGATTGTTGTTAACCGAAAAGCGTCAGAGGATTGTGTAAACTGAAAAGTGCAGAGGATTGTGTAAACTGAAAAGCATCAGAGGATTGTGTAAACTGAAAATGTCAGGAGGTTGTTGTGGACTGAAAAGTGCCAGAGGATTGTGTAAACTGAAAAGCGTCAGAGGATTGTGTAAACTGAAAAGTGTCAGAGGATTGTGTAAACTGAAAAAGCGTCAGAGGATTGTGTAAACTGAAAAGTGTCAGAGGATTGCATGATGTGAACTGAGACGTGTCAGAGGATTGTGTAAACTGAAACGTGTCAGATGATTGTGTAAACTGAAAAGTGTCAGAGGATTGTTGTGGACCGAAAAGTGTCAGAGGATTGTTGTGGACTGAAAAGTGTCAGAGGATTGTGTGAACTGAAAAGTGTCAGAGGATTGTGTGAACTGAAAAGTGTCAGAGGATTGTGTAAACTGAAAAGTGTCAGAGGATTGTGTGAACTGAAAAGTGTCAGAGGATTGTTGTGAACTGAAAAGTGTCAGAGGATTGTTGTGTAAACTGAAAAGTGTCAGAGAATTGTGTAAACTGAAAAGTGTCAGAGGATTGTGTGAACTGAAAAGTGTCAGAGGATTGTTGTGAACTGAAAAGTGTCAGAGGATTGTTGTAAACTGAAACGTGTCAGAGGATTGTGTAAACTGAAAAGTGTCAGAGGATTGTTGTGGGACCGAAAAGTGTCAGAGGATTGTTGTGGACTGAAAAAAGTGTCAGAGGATTGTGTGAACTGAAAAGTGTCAGAGGATTGTGTGAACTGAAAAGTGTCAGAGGATTGTGTAAACTGAAAAGTGTCAGAGGATTGTGTAAACTGAAAAGTGTCAGAGGATTGTGTGAACTGAAAAAGTGTCAGAGGATTGTGTGAACTGAAAAGTGTCAGAGGATTGTGTAAACTGAAAAGTGTCAGAGGATTGTGTAAACTGAAAACGTGTCAGAGGATTGTGTAAACTGAAAAGTGTCAGAGGATTGCATGATGTGAACTGAAACGTGTCAGAGGATTGTGTAAACTGAAAAGTGTCAGAGGATTGTTGTGGACCGAAAAGTGTTAGAGGATTGTTGTGGACTGAAACGTGTGTCAGAGGATTGTGTAAACTGAAAAGTGTCAGAGGATTGTTGTGGACTGAAAAGTGTCAGAGGATTGTGTGAACTGAAAAGTGTCAGAGGACTGCATGTTGTGAACTGAATAGTGCCGGAGGATTGTTGTGAACTGAAAAGCGTCAGAGGATTGTGTAAACTGAAAAGCGTCAGAGGATTGTGTAAACTGAAACGTGTCAGAGGATTGTTGTGGACTGAAATGTGTCAGAGGATTGTGTGAACTGAAAAGTGTCAGAGGAATATATATATATATATGTATATATATGAAGGTACAATGAGCGCACAGCTTAAAGTTCAAACATTTCATCCGAAATTCTACCATCCAGATCAGCGTGCAAGAACTAGCCAATGGATCTGGCAGAAAAAAAGACGTCCTGTTTGTGACTCAGATCAACAACCTGTGGTGACCATTTCCAGAAAACAAGACTGTTGTCTGAAGCTGATGCAGAAGGTCGTTATGTAAAATACAAACTTTTCACAACGTGCTTTTTGTTTGTGTGTTCGCTGTATGCTTTTGGCTGCCTAACTTTTCGAGTTTTCCTGAAGGCATTGCTGGCAGGGCAGTTTGTAATTTCCCTATTTAAGGCAATAGATCATCCCCTCTCGCCTGTTTCAGCCCTAACAATGGCTGCCCTACGGAGTCAGCAATTATCATGACATCACAGGACCCTCCAGAGGAGTCACTGCACTGCTTAATCACTTGGGTAGACTCCAGGGCTGCTTCTTATAATTCTTCATGTGCAGATCACCATTTGCTAACAAGCCCCAGCCTTCACCTACTGACCACATTAATTGCTCAGTCTTGAAGCTAGCGTGAGTGAATTTCCTTCTCTGAAGGGCACCACAACTTCGTGCATCTGCCGGGTAATTTTGACAAGAACGTACCACAGCATGGATGTGGGTAGGAAATCTAAAGTGAGATCAACATGGCAGGATGGCGTGCAGGGGTACAGAATGGGACACTTAACTGGAATGATAGCTTATGGCGATGGTGAAGATCACATTATGGATTTCCTCCTCGATCAAAAGCTATATGACGAAGCTGTCCGCCATGTTTAAAATATATTCTTCTAACCTGAGAGATAAAATCATATTGTATATCAGAAAAACTGGTCAATTCTCTTGAAGACCCATCGCTTCGTCTCGCGGCTGAAGCTGAATCGAATGGTTCCAGGTTTCCCCCCAATTAAGTCCACGATATGCTTAACTCTGAATAGGAACCAAAAGGGAGTGGGAGAATGCCATAAACGTCTGCCCCAGACTGGTCTGGTACTCCCGATCCGACCCCACCTTCCACCCCCTCCAAGCACTGTGCCCAGGGCTGGGTTCTGTATACATCAAGAAAAGAAGTTGTGTTGAAAGGGGTGCACCGTGGATAGTAATAACGATGTCCGTAGATAGTTGGAACAACCCCTCCCTCTCAGTGCGCTTTGTGCCTGTAGACACGGTGTCTTCGCCATGGCCAATGTGTCTTCGTTATGGCAAATGTGTCTTCGTCATGTCCAATGTATCTTCGTCATGGTCAATGTGTCTTCGGCATGGCCAATGCTAATGTGTCTTCGTCATGGCCAATCTTCACCCGCTGATTAGTCTTAAGGTTAACCACTGCGACAAAAATCTTCTTGCATTTTTAAAAAAAACTGTATCAGCTTACATTATACCCCCTCCCCTCTCTCCTTCTCCCTGACGTTTGGTTATAAATCGCAATGTTGTTTTACAAACCAGTATAGACCTGTTTGAAAAAAAAAAAGTAATAACGAGCCTAGAAACAAAACAAAAAACAAAAAAAAAACAAAAAAACAAAACAAAAACAACTTCAAACCAAACAGAAACAAAACAAAATAAAGACAAAAAAAAAAGGCAACTGAATGTGGAGTAGAAATCGTTTCTATGTAAAACGCCGAACTCGTTAGCTCCTCCATCGCCCATCCAACTCCACTTTGCTCTCCTTCCTCTCACCACTTACAACCTCCTTTGCCTTTTCCCCACTTTCTTTTCTTTTAGCTTCCTGATCCTCAAATGCCATGGATGGAATCCATCTCTGTGGTTCCAGATGTCCAATTTCAGCTTATACCATACTTAACTCTTGGGTGAGAACCAGCCAGGGGCGATAACCTTCCACAAATAAATGCCTCTGGAAGGATTAAAAATCAGCGACCCCCCACCCACCCCGACCCCACCTCGCACAATCCTCCGTCCTAGTACACTAAACACTGCGCCATCACGGTTTGTTCAGATTTCTAGTCACCCAACAGAAAATCGTGTGTAAAATCTAAAAAATAACCTTTGATCGTGACATAGCTGGCAAGAAAACTTTCACAGTACACTGAAGTCAACAGAGGATGGCGGATCGTCTTGTTCACCTCCAGGCTGGGACAGTTCTCTCTTCACTGAACTGAACGTAGGTCAGGTTTGATGTCGTTGACTCGCTAGATACCTGCACTGCCGGGATTTCAGTCGCACATAACACCTTAAACATCAACGCAGACACCAGTGAGAAGGTCACTGGTGTACAATACTAGCAAGCACTGGCAACGGCGAGAAACGAACGTGGCTTTCATTCCTCTCGCAATCACCTTTACACTTCTCCACTTCGGCAAATGTTCCTGTCACGCATGATCACGGACGATAACGACCTGAATATCTCATCCCTCGGGGGACATTGCAACATTCATGAAATGCATGATGAGTCGCCTGATCAGACGGCGTTGCTGGATCAAGTTTCCATGTGAATGGTCACGGGGTTTTGAACAAGCGCGGCGTTTTGCTTGGCTGATTAAAAAGCTCAACGGTGTTGATAGCTTTATATAGAGAAGTTCATTTTGTCCTGCATAAACATTGTGGGTAGGAGATGTGTTGTTAGGTTGAGTGGAGAATTTTCGTTTGGTTCTGTATGAAAATGTAAAGGGACGATGCATAGATGTCTGGTTGAAAGAAGGTGAGCTGTTCTGTATGAATAATTATGAGATTCTATCATGATGGAACCCTCTTGCTTGACTAAATGGAAAGCTTCGTTCTTCCTTGTTCTTTCTTTCTTGACGGACGATGCGTTGATATCTGGTTGAAAGAAGCTGAGCTGTTCTGTATGAATAATGAAATTCTAACATGATGGAACATTCTTGCTTGACGAAATTGAAAAGTTTAATTCTTCCCTTTTTCTGTGTTTTCTTTCTCATTTTGTTCTTATTTTATTGTTTTCTTTCTTTACATCATTCTAATTTACCTATTGTAGGGCGGGCCATTCTTTGTCCAACTAAAAGTTGGTTTTCAACAGTCGCCGTGGCGAAGTGTGTAGCATTGCGGTCTCCCACCTGGGAGGTCGTGGGTTCGATTCCCATCGGAGCCATGTGGGTTTTTTTTTTTGCCCCAACCGGCTCTTACCCAGAGTTGAGTTTGTTACGGGCTCAACTGGGAAAAACTGGGACCACACAGTTGAGTTTCATCCACTTAATGGATGCGTCTCCGAGAGTGTGCTCAAATTTCCTGACCAACACTGCAAGTGTCTGTATCTTTCAGGCTGATTGATGCCGGGATGTATTATGAAAGTAAGCGTAGATTAGATTAAACCACGTCATGCAGTCACACACTGGATTGGAAATCCACAGTATCATCTTCATCATCCTCATTCTCATCGATCAGCATCAAAAAGAAGAAAAAAAAAAAGTTTCCAATTTTGTGGCCCTTCATGTCCTACTGTAATGGTGGTCTCAGTTTTGATGCCCTCTCCACGTCTATGGCCTTGCTTTGATTCCGACGGGGTCACCGGTACTGGCGAATTCATGGAGGTTGTCGTTTGACGGACGTGGTGGCGCCCTCTGGAGGGAGAGCTCACTCACGCCAGTTCCACGACTAAGCAATTTGTGTCGTCAGTAGAGGGCTCAGTGCATGGTGTCCTGCAGGTGTTGGATCAGGACAGGCACCACGGAACACCACCTAAGTCACTCAGCAGTAAATGCAGTGTCTCCTCGACTGGGTTGCCTCTTGACGACTTGCCACCGACTGCTGCCCATGGATTGCCGGTGCCGGGGCTGTGGCTGTGGACGGGAGGGTCGGAATGAGCGGCGTGGGTTCAATGCCTCTGAGGTGACACAGAAGATGGGACAGGAAAAAAAAAAGGAGAATAAGGAGTTGCGTTTCGTTCTCCATCATTTTCAGCCCAAAGAACACTCCACCAGTGTAAGCAGGAGTCAGACAGGTTCAGAAAAGAAATGTCACCAAAGTATGCTTCCATTGGGGGGTTCGAACATGTAACCTCTTAGCCCACAACCTGTTACATTAACCTATGCACCACGGTTGATGCCCCTCCACCCTCCGCTCCCCGCTTTTTCCATGTGGGAATCATTAAAGGCTGTGGTCTTTTCATGTGTAAACACCACTACAATGAATGGCTGGGCTGACACTGAGCACGAATCTTTTGTGATTTGAGAGATAGATAGATAGATAGATAGATAGAGAGAGAGAGAGATAGAGATAGATAGATAGAGAGAGAGAGAGAGAGAGAGAGAGAGAGAGAGAGAGAGAGAGAGAGAGAGAGAGAGAGAGAACGCAATAATTTCGTATGGCACGACAAATATCACATTAACTTTATTTAAAAAATTAATCACTATGACCAAGTATGCTAGATGCAGAATACGAAAGGAAATATAAAAAGAGACATCGCTGATCTGGTTAGTAGTTTTCTTTTTGCACTTTGCACACTGGCCACCACACATTGTCGAAAGATAATCATACTGGCACACGGGATAATTTTTCTTCCCCCCATCTCACTTCCCCCCCCCCCCCCAATCTCCTCCCTTAAAGAAAGAATTGTTAACTTCTGTCCACCAATTGGTAACAGCTTCTTTCCGCCCAATGAAAACAAGGTTTCTGTCCACTTCCGGTTCCACTCATTGTTAAAACTTCTCTTCTCCCATTGTTAAAACTTCTCTACACCCACTGTCAATGCCCTCCACGAATTGCAAACATTTTCTCTCCATCCATTGCAAACAGGTTCTCTTCACCTATTGCAAACAGGTTCTCTTCACCCATTGCAAACAGGTTCTCTTCACCTATTGCAAACAGTTCTCTTCACCCATTGTAAACAGGTTCTCTTCACCCATTGCAAACAGGTTCTCTTCACCCATTGTAAACCTCTTCATTTGTAAACAGGTTCTCTTCACCCATTGCAAATAGTTCTCTTCAACCAGTTCTCTTCACCCATTGCAAATAGTTTCTCTTCACCCATTGCAAACAGGTTCTCTTCACCCATTGTAAACAGGTTCTCTTCACCCATTGCAAATAGTTTCTCTTCACCCATTGCAAACAGGTCCTCTTCACCCATTGCTAGCACCATGGAAGCACGTTCTCCCTACTCACTGTTCCACCCATAGTTTAAAACCTCTACATCTACTGTTGATGGTCACCACCAATTGCCAACAACTTCTCATCACCCATTGAAAACATGTTGTGTCCGCCTGTTGCAATTAGCTTTACTTCAACCCCATTGTCAACACCTTCTCTCCAGCCACTGAACATAAGTTTTGTTGATATTGTAAAGTTTTTTGTCTTCCCATCCATTGCTGACAACTTCTCTCTGCCCAGTGTTCACAATCTGTGTCAACCCATTTGAGGAAAAAAAGTTTCTCTACCCATCGCTATTATCCTCTTTCCACCTACTGTTAACAACCACTCTCCACCCGTTGCTCTCCACCTATTGCTAACAGTTGTTTTCCACTCTAACAACCACTCTCCCGTTGCTATTGCTAACAACCACTATCCACCCGTTGCTCTCCACAACACTCTCCACCCGTTGTTTTGCTAACAACCACTATTGCTCTAACAACAACCACTCTCCACCCGTTGCTTCCACCTATTCCACTAACAACCCACTCTCTCATCCGTTTGCTCTCCACCCATTGCTAACAACCACTCTCCACCCGTGCTTTCTAATTGCTAAACCACTCTCCACCCGTTGCTCTCCACCTATTGCTAACAACCACTCTCCACCGCTCTCCACTCTCTAACAACCACTCTCCACCCGTTGCTCTCCACCTATTGCTAACAACCACTCTCCATCCGTTGCTCTCCACAATTGCTAACAACTTCTCCACCCATTGCTTTCCCTTGAAAACAAGTTTTTTTTCCATTCACTGTTGATGATTTCTCCCACCTCTCTCTACCCGTTGACAATAAGTTTTTCCATCCATTGTTAGTAATTTCTCTCCCACTCGTTGTAAGCTGATTTCTCTTCACCCAAGTGTTACCAACCTCTTTCCACACATAGCCAGCACCTCTCTCTCCACCACCAACCGAAAACAACTTTTCTCTACCCATTGTTGATCAGTTTCCCTTCACCCCTCTGCTAACAGTTCGCCCCATGCATTGCTAATAACTTCTTTCAGTCAGTTTCAAAACGAAGTGACTGAGGGTGGAAAATGAAGCAACATTTAGAAAGAGAGAGGGTTAGTTACCGCCAAGGACATAGACAAACAAAGTACAGGACAAAACACAATGCATTTCGACCTCTTGGGTCTTACTTCAGGCAAAAACAAATAACATTTAGGACGGTGAAAACGAAGAATGAGAAACCACTTATCAAGATAAAAAAAAATGTATCAAAAAATGTTTGATGATCTTGCGCCGAATATGAGAAGATAAGTGGTTTCTCGTTCTTCATTTTCACTGTCCTAAATGTTATTTGGTTTTGCCTGAAGAAGACCCAAGAGATCAAAATGCATTGCGTTTTGTCCTGTACTTTACCTGCCAATGCCCTTAGCGGTAACTAATCCCTCTCTTTCTATAAAGTTCTCTTTCAGTCAGTTAATAACATCCTCTGTCCGACAGTTGATCACAGCTTTTCTGCATCTACGTTCAACAATGCTCTCTCCCTATTGTGTCAACATCTTGTTTCCACCCCCCGCTACCACCTTTTCTACACCCACAGACACTGCAGAACAGTTGGTATCCTTTCATGACATTATGTACATTCTGACAGAAACAAAATCTCATTCACAAAATATTGCATTTCTAATGACATGAACTGAGGGAACAGTAAGGCAACACTTTTCCAATGGCGGGTACAGTCTCGTTACCTCATTCCCAGATTTCAGCTCAAAGCAGGCATTCTACATACGGTAACAAGAAGGAAGTTAACAAGCACTCACACTGTATACTGCGGCATGAAAAGAGTAAAAACAAAACAGGCATGTTGCAAACTGTAGCACGAAAAATAAAACTTTTTTTTATACCAAAGACAGGATAAAAGGCACACAAAAAAAAAACAACAACAAAGGACGACAATCGAAAACAACTAAACACGATAAAGGAAGAGTGAAAGAGAGAAAAACAGAAAAAGAAGATATTACTGGCACAGAATGTACAAAAGGAAATGATGCAGTTCTACCAAGGGGTCCTTCGTAGTGGCAGGCAATGAAAACATTTATTAACATACCAATCACCTAAAGTACATTAACACCATTATGCACACTGTGAACAACGTATAAACTACACAGACTAAAGAAGCGTAACCAAAAGAAAAGTCTGCACTATCTAAAAGGAAAATGTTTATGAACAGAAGAATGAATGATATGTACACCAGTGATATAAAAAGTAAAACTGTATGAAAAGGATAAAATGTTTGCTGAGTGCTTACTGAAATTGTCAGTAAGTACGAGCCGACAATAACAACAATCATATGATGATGATGATGACGATGATGATGATGATGATGATGATGATGACGACAATAATAATGATGATGATGATGATGATGATGATGATGACGATGACGATACTACTACTATTACTACTACTGGTGCTAATGATGAACTCGGCGCTGCTGCTGATGACTACGACGATGACAACAAAACAGCAGCAGCAGCAATAATAACAACACGATGATAACAACAACAACAACAACAATAATGACAATGATAACAAAATAATAAGAATAATGATAATGATGAAGGTGGTGGTGATGGTGATGATGATGATGATAATAATAATGAGTAGCAGTAGTTGTTGTAGCAGTAGCAGTGGTGGTAGTAGTAGTAGTAGTAGTAGTAGTGGTAGTAGTAGTAGTAGTAGTAGAAGAAGTAGTAGTAGTAGTAGTAGCATCAGAAGCAGAAGTAGTAGCAGCAGCGGTAATAGTAGTGTTAACTGTTGTACAAGTGGTGGTAACAGTAGAAATGGTGTTGGTAGTGGCAGCAGGAATGGTAGTGGCGGTGGCGGTGGTAGTAGTGGTGGGGGGGGGGGGGGGGGAGTCGCGGTCGTAGTGGTGGTGGTGGTGGTCGTGGCGGTGGCAGTAGTACTAGTAGTATAGTAGTAATAGTAGTGAAGTAGTAGTAGCAGTAGTTACTGTTGTTGTTTGTGTTGTAGTTGTCGTTGTTGTTGATGATGTACAGTTCAAGTGTTCCTCATTGCTCTTCCATAAACCATTCTCCTTTTCATTCCCACGTAATTACTGACACATTAACTGACCAAAATTCATGTACCGGCACGTTGTCCAAAGCATGGTGTGCAGGTTGATTTTGCACGGTGGGAAGCTAGCTGTGAGTGTCATACAGCAAGGGGTAGCAATGCTGAGTGGAACACCAGCTTCACGATTGAGGGTCTCACTTCGTAATGTTACGAAGATGTTGACTGGGGAGCCGGAGAGAATATAATCACTGGTTAGCACAAAATAAATGGATAGAATACGAAAAGTTCCACAAAAAGTAAATGAACAGAAGCAGCCAGTTTGTATTCCTTAGGATTTTCACAGGCTGCCGATGAAGTTCCATAAGCAGTGATTTAATGTACTCTTCCTTTCTTCTATGTAGGCTTCCCCTGCCCCGCCCTGTTTTTGAATTTACTGGAGCCGCAAAAATCCTTTGTCTTGAAATACTATTATTAAGCTAAGAATTTATTGCAGATGAACAAGTTATGCTATTGCATCAGCTGAAAGCTATTGAAATGATGCAAAACGTTAAAGTTCCAATAATGACCCATCACGTTTTTGTTCTGATCTGTACAGGTAGTGGCTGATCCAGTTGAACCCTTAAGTAGTTGGCAGACGGTTTACAACTAGTCTCATGAATAACAAACAAGTAGGGTAACTCTTGCTCCCATGATGGGAGTTACCCTTTTTGTTTGTTACTTACTGTTTACTGTTCCTTGTCTCATCTAAGATTTTCTTTCAAACTGATTTCAAAGCCACGTGTGTTTACTTACTTACTGATTCTTTGTTTGATATCAGAAAAGTGCCACAAACATCATATCTGATCTGTCAGATCTCGGTAGCACGAAACTGTTGTGATTCATGCGAGAGAGAGTATCGGCAAAGCGTAGCTGATTACTGGAACAGCCCCCACAAAATCCATGCGGTAGTGAAGTTTTGGGAACTCCACGTCATCTGCATTCTTCTAAAATTGAAACGGTGCACTGAAGTAATATCAGACAGGGGCTGTACATGCAATGTGAATAACACAGGTCCCAGCACAGGGACCTGGGGCATACCACCCCTGAGGACAAGCTGAACAGAGAGTCAAGCATTGGTGACAGCTGACAACAACCTTCTGAATAGTAAAAACCACCAACACTCGACGGACAACAACACGTGGTGTATGACACAAATGAATAAGAAATCAACACTGCCCTCCTATCGGGGAAAACGAAATAATCCAGCATATTGAACGCCACAGTGAAGTCTGTGACAGCAGCCACAGAGATAAATGTTTCAGCTTCAAAGGTCTGCAGAATGTCCCGTGACTTTAAGTAACACTGGCTCTGCAACCCTTTCGATGAGCACACTAATTCATTTCAACTGATGTGACAAACATTCCTGCAAATTGTTCAATACGTTTCTGCTGGAAGGCAAGACCTGTGTGTAAATTAGTTGGCCAAGGCCATGCTCTTTTTTTTTTTATCAGAATGACATGACGACGGGATGTTCGTACTGAGGCGGGGCCATGCTGCAGAAAGAGATGTCTTGACAAAATCAGTGGTCAGTTGAGCAAATTATGGAATGCATTGCTCTGGCTGGCTGATGAAAACCTGCATGAGGAAAGGAAAAGCGACAAAAAATGAATGGGAAAACGACGCACAAAAGGGGTAAACAACATGGTGGTGTTGGTCGCCTTGACCCCAAAACAGGGGCCTCGGTTCTGAAAATGTCCTGGGGCCACAAGGATGGAAAGTCAGATGTGCATGGAAACAGATTTCTACTCTCTAGCTTTTATGAACAGTCAATTCTTAATGAATACAGCCCAGACTTTTTTTTTTTTTTTACTACAATACTGGACCTAGCTCCTTTGGGGCAGACGTCTGTGTGACAGAATTTTGCCTTGTTTAAAAGTGTATACGAAAATAATTCTGCTACATTTCTAGGCGAACAACTTTGCTGTGACAAACATGTTCCAACTGGATAGAAATACATTGTGTCTTAAATATTTGCTCATTCTTTCGTCATTAAAATGTGCATTTGCTCTCTCACAGAGAAACGCATTAAGATGGTGACAATTTTGTTACGTTTGCTGGTAGCGACTGATTACGTAAAAGGGTATTATAGTATTATTCAAAGAGATGTTTAAAAAAAATCAGCACACGCCTTTATAAAACTGTTTGCTATTCAGAAAGTTATAATGTATAGATTATATTTTACTGATGGATGAGAACTTGCAAGCAAAGGTTACAAAAAGAGGGGTTCAAAACTTAGTATGCCATCACCGTTAAGTGTGTGTTTTCACATGACAGTGAGATAAAAGTTACGAAACAAAAATGATTCCTGTTGAGAATATTACAAAGACTCTGGGTACACATGTGATTTCAAAGGAAATTGGATTCATTCACGACAACACATGTGTAATGCTTTTATGGTCAGATAGTGCATTTGTACATGTATACAAAGTTATACGCATGACATTGCTTGCTTAAATGTCAGTTAGAAGGCGGGGTGGGTTGTGGTTTCCACAAATGAAAGCATTTCTGAACACAAACACTATATTTCCAGGTAAATTTTGGTAACAGTACGTATGTACACTTTGATCAATTCAAAGAGCCTGGGGCAACTCCCATCAGCTCAGCATTGTGTGTGTGTGTGTGGTTATACAGGTCCATGAGAGAGAGAGAGAGAGAGAGAGAGAGAGAGAGAGAGAGAGAGAGAGAGAGAGAGAGAGAGAGTGTGTGTGTGTGTGTGTGTGTGTGTGTGTGTGTGTGTGTGCATGCAGGCCTACTATGCGTTCGCGTCTCTTCAGAACAGCCTTGCTGCACTCTCTCTCTCTCTCTCTCTCTCTCTCTCTCTCTCTCTCTCTCTCTCTCTCTCTCTCTCTCTCTCTCTCTCTCTCTCTCTCTCCAGCATCCTTTCATCATTCCTCTCAGCCGTCCTTGCTGACAGTTCTGTCCTCTTTCAACTGTCTTTGAAGAGGATTCTGTAGTCAGGGTAGGC
>JADBJO010000717.1:485000-502500 GCA_016801955.1 Conus betulinus | reverse complement strand
TAACGGCTGTAACGGCCTGTAACATTTATCTCTTCTTTATGGCATATCTCAGTAAATACTTGGCCGATCTTTGTGAAAATTAGCAGATATGTTCATTATGGGTCACGGATGATGCCTGTTGTTTTAGTTAGCCCCGTTATAGCCTCTACTAACGGCTGTAACGGCCTGTAACGGTTTTCCTTCTTTATGGAATATCTAAAAAAAAGTACTTGGCCGATCTTTCTGAAAATTAGCAGGTATCTTCATTATGGGTCACGAATAATACCCGATGTTTAGTTTACCGTTGTAGCCGTTACTAACAGCTGTAACAGCCTGTAACGGGTTTTCCTTTTTTATGGAATGTCCTAGAAAGTACTTGGCCGATTTTGTGAAAATTAGCAGGTATGTTCATTATGCGTCACGGATGATGCCTGATGTTTTAGTTTACCCCATTATAGCCGTTACTAACGGCTGTAACGGCCTGTAACGGGTTTCTTCTTTATGGAATATCTCAGAAAGTACTTGGCCTATCTTTCTGAAAATTTGTAGGCACGTTCATTATGGGTCACGAATAATGAACGATGTCTTAATTTACCCCGTTATAGCCGTTACTAACGGCTGTAACAGTTTTTCTTCTTTATGGAATATCTCAGAAAGTACTTGGCCTATCTTTGTGAAAATTAGCAGGTATGTTCATTATGGGTCACGGATGATGCCCAATGTTTTAGTGATGTTTTTAGTTTACCCCGTTATAGTCGTTACTAACAGCTGTGATGGCCTGTAACGGTTTTTCTTCTTCATGGAATATCTTGGAAATTACTTGGCCGATCTTTGTGAAAATTAGCAGGTGTGTTTATTATGGGTCACGGATGATGCCCGATGTTTTAGTTTAACGTTATAGCCGTTACTAACGGATGTAACGGCCTGTAACGGTTTTTTTTCTTTATGGAATCTGAGAAAGTACTTGGCAGATCTTTGTGAAAATTAGCAGGTATGTTCACTAGGGCTTACGGATGATGCCCGATGTTTTAGTTTACCATTATAGCCACTACTAATGGCTATATCAGTTTATAATGGTGTTTTTTTCTTTATGGAATATCTGAGAAAGTACTTGGCCGAACTTTCTGAAAATTTGTAGGTATGTCCATTATGGGCGACGGATGATGCCCGACGTTTAATTTACTAATGTAGCCGTTACTGACGGCTGTAATGGCCCATAATAGTTTTTTCTTTTTTATGGAATATCTCAGAAAGTACTTGGGCTGATCTTTCAGAAAATTTTATAGGTATGTTCATTATGGGTCACGGATCAAGCCCGACGTTTAATTTACCATTATGACTGTTACTAACGGCTATAACAACCCATAACTGTTTTTGTTTTTTTATGAATATCTCAGAAAGTAAGTGGCCGATCTTTCTGAAAATTTGTAGGTATGTTCATTATGGGTCACAGAGATGCCTGATGTTTAAGTTTACCGTTATAGCCGTTACTAACAGCCCATAATGGTTTCTTCTTGATGGAAATTCTCAGAAAGTTCTTGGCCAATCTTTCTGAAAATTTGTAAGTATGTTCATTATAGGTCACAGATGATGGCCGATGTTTACCAGAATAGCCATTACTAACAGTTACACACCAGCCCAAGACGGTTTTTCTCTTTATGGAATATATCACGCGTATTGAGGATTAACTGGGAGTACGTTTATATGCTTTGCATCTTGTTTTTTTTTGTTTTATTTTAAGTCGAAGTCACTCTTAAAACTCATCATACAATGCACATGCGCCAAATTAAAAGAAATTCGTCTTCGATTTCACGGACATAATCTGTCTTGTTTTGTTTATGTTTCTTTCTCAACTATGTCTGGAATATACCACAATGTTAAGGTACGGTTTTTTTTCTTTATAAGTGTATCATATACAGTGCTAGCTTGAACTCTTTTCTGAAGAAGCAAAACTTGTTAATTCAAAAGAAGCCTGTTCCTGGAGAGGCCAAAGGGAAACAACTGACCTTTTCAATGGTGGCAGTTGGCATGTTCAGGGAGTCCCTGAAGACATCCGCGATTCCACGGTATTCTGCCGAGGAGGGCTGTAACGGAACCAGGTCCACCAGTCTGTTTTGCATGCTGGACCATTTGTCAGGAAGTGGTACCTCAGAGCCTGTAATGAGATGTATTGATTGCACCCCCCCCCCATCCCCACACACACACCACACAAGACCGCATACACACACACACACACACACACACACACACACACACACACACACACACACACACACACACACACACAAGACTCACACACATCACACAACACACACACACACACACACACACACACACACACACACACACACACACACACACACACCAGATCACTACATCACAACACACACACACACACACACACACACACACACACACACACACACACACACACACACACACTGACTGATTCGTAATGAATACAGGTCGCAGGAGAACGGAGGACAGAGGCACACTGATTCATCTGTGACATTTTCTGCGGGACGATCAATATCAAGTTACTGAGAACGAATGTCAAATTTCAGGGGTGATGTCAAAAGAAGAAAAAAAGAAGAGACGATAGTTTCTTAATGAGGTGACTGCAAGCGGGAATTTGAAACAAACTCAAAAGAAAAATTACTATTCCCCCGAACGACATTCAAGATAACGAAAACGAAGAACGAACAATCACTGATGTCCTCGAATTGGGCACAAAATTTTCTCCAGCCATACTCTGGTTGAAAGACCAGAGGCAAACCAAGGAAGACCTGAATCAGAGGCTTCAAAGAAACCTTGATGATACATGGCATAACACACACACACACACACACACACACACACACACACACACTGGCTGCTGATCCATAACTCTTTTTCCCACGACATCACTGATGCTACAGGCGGATGGATCAAAGCGAAACGTTTTAAGTCAGAGGGTTAGATTATCAGTTCTTCTAACGCCTTAACTGTTCTTTCTGAATCGTCAGTGTGCTGCGTTTTGTCCATGCAGGTATTGTAGCGTACATACAAAAGTGGGTGCCTGAGGCTAATAAGGTTTATGTGATTTGGAGTTTCTCTGTAACTTGCTATTAAGGTGTAAAGTTTGGCTGTGTTACAAAAAAAAAAAAAACCCAAAAAAAAACCCACTCGATTTTGTCCGTGTGAGCGTCTTCTATGGTCTTCTATAATTTGTAGGCGCTGACAGACCGGGGGATTTGTGACAAAACACTTGTAGATGCGGGGTAACAGGCAGGCTTGGATCTGTGCTCAAGCGGTTTCTACTCAATTTGAGCTTTCCCGTTTCGTGTCACGGGAACACGCTAGGTTTAGACTGGCTGAGTTGGTCAGTGTTTGTGTGTTCTTGGGTCATGTACTAACGTATTTTGTTTGGTAGGTTGGTAGAGGATGCCAGCCTAAGTGTGGGTGGCCTGCCTGAGTCTTTGCCTGCAAATTCACCCCGCTACAGATAGGAGTGTTGACCCTTTGCTAGTTGTCTGCATACATCGATGGTAATGTTTCCTTAGAACAGATTCATTACAAGCGTTTCTGTTTGCCTCAGAAGGGATTCATTATAAACGTTTCTGTTTGCCTCAGAAGGGATTCATTATAAACGTTTCTGTTTGCCTTAGAATGGATTCATTTATAAACGTTTCCGTTTTCCTTAGAATGGATTCATTATAAACGTTTCTGTTTGCCTCAGATGGGATTCATTATAAACGTTTCTGTTTGCCTTAGCAGGGATTCATTGTAAACGTTTTTGTTTGCCTTAAAATGGATTCATAAAAACTTGTCTATTTGCCTTAGAATAGAGTGGTTGTAAACGTTTCTGTTCGTCTCAGAAAAGGACTCATAAATGTTTTTGTTTGGCTCAAAATAGATTCATCATCAAAAACGTATTTGTTTGCCTTAGAATTGACTTACTTTTAACATTTCTGTTTGCCTTAGTCTTGTTTCATTTTAAACATTTTCATTTGCCTTAGAATGGATTCATTATAAAACTTTTTGTTTGCCTTAGAATGGATTCTTTAAACGTTTTTGTTTGCCTTAGAAGGGATTCATTATAAACGTCTCAGTTTGCCTCGGAAGGGATTCATTATAAACGTTTTTGTTTGCCTTAGAACGGATTCATTTATAAACGCTTCTGTGTGCCTTGGAATGGATTCATTATAAACGTGTCTGTTTGTTTCAGAATGGATACATCATAAACGTGTTTGTTTGCCTTAGAATGGATTCACTATAAACGTTTTCGTTTGCCTCAGAATAGATTCATTACATACGTTTCTCTTTGCCTCAGAATGGATTCATTACATACGTTTCTCTTTGCCCAGAATGGATTCATTACAAACATTTCTGTTTGCTTTAGTATGAATTCATTAAACGTTTCTGTATGCCTCAGAATGGACCATTATAAACGTTTTTGTTTCCCTCAGAATGGATTTATTATGAGCGTTTCTGTTTGCCTCTGAATGAATGCATTATAAACGTTTCTGTTTGCCTTAGAATGGATTCATTATAAACGTTTCTGTATGTATCAGAAGGGATTCATTATAGACTTTTCTGTTCGACTTAGAATGGATTCATTATGAATGTTTCTGTTTGCCTCTCTGAAGGGATTCATTATAGCCGTTTCTGTTTGCCTCAGAAGGGATTCATTATAAGCATTTGTGCTTGCCTAAAAAGGGATTCATTATAAACGTTTCTGTTTGCCTCAAAAGGATTCATTATAAATGTTTCTGTTCGCCACAGAAGGGATTCATTATAACGTTTCGTTTCTGTTTGCTTTGAATAGATTCATACTAGACGATTTTGTTTGCCTTAGAATGGATTCATTATAAACGTTTGTTTTTGTTTGTATTAGGAGAGATTCACTATAGACTTTTCTGTTTGTTTTAGAATGGATTCATTATAAATGTTTCTGTTTTTATCAGAAGGGATTCATTATAGACTTTTCCGTTTGCCTTTGAATGGATTCATTACAAACGTTTCTGTTTCTCTAAGATGGATTTATTGTAAACGTTTCTCTTTGCCTCCTCAGAAGGAATTCATTATAAACGTTTATGCTTTCCTCAAAAGGGATTCATTATAAAAAATTTCTGTTTGCCTCAGACGGGATTTATTACCAACGTTTCTGTTGCCTTAGTATGGATTCATTACAAACGTTTCTGTTCGCCAAAGAATGGATTCATTATAAACATTCATATTTGCCTTTGAATCGATTCATTAAAAACGTTTTCGTTTGCCTTAGAAGGGATTCATTGCAAAGGTCTCAGTTTGCCTCAGAAGACATTCATTATAAACGTTTTTGTTAGCCTTAGAACGGATTCATTATAAACGCTTCTGTGTGCCTTGGAATGGATTCATTATAAACGTTTCTGTTTGCCTCAGAATGGATTTATTGTAAGCGTTTCTGTTTGCCTCAGAATAAATTCATTATAAACGTTTGTATTTGCCTTAGAATCGATTCATTACAAACGTCTTTGTTTCCCTTAGAAGGGATTAATTACAAACCGTTTTTGTTCACCTTAGAATGGATTCATTATAAACGTTTCTGTTTTTGCCTCAGAAAGGATTTATTGTAAGCGTTTCTGTTTGCCTCAGAATGAATTCATTATAAACGTTTCTATTTGCCTTAGAATGGATTCATTACAAACGTCTTTGTTTCCATTAGAAGAGATTAATTACAATCGTTTTTGTTCTTAGAATGGATTCATTATAAACGTTTCTGTTTGCCTTAGAATGGATTCATTATAAACGTCTCTGTTCGCCTTAGAATGGACTCATTATAAACGTTTCTGACTGCCTTAGAACGAATTCATTATAAACGTGTCTGTTTGTCTCAGAATATTATTCATTATACATGTTTTTGATTGCTTTAGAATGGATTCATTATAGCTTCTGTTTGCCTTAGAATGGATTCATTATAAACTTTTCTGTTTGCCATAGAACGGATTAATTATAAACGTTTCTGTTTGTCTTGGAATGGATTCAGTTGTTAAACATTTCTGTGTGCCTTAGAATAGAGTCACTGTAAACGTCTCTGCCTTACAATGGTTTTATTATAAACGTCTCTGTTTGTCTAAGAATGGATTCATAATGTACGTTTCTGTTTGTCTCAGAATGGATTTATTATAAACGTTTCTGCTTTCCTTAGAATGGATTCATTATAAACTTTTCTATCTGCCTTAAAAGGGATTCATCACAAACGTTTTTGTTTGCCTTCGAAGGGATCCATTATAAACGTTTTTTTGTTTGCCTTAGACTGGATTCATTATAAAGGTCTCTGTTTGCCTTAGAATGGATTCATTATAAACGTTTCTGATTGCCTTAGAACGAATTCATTATAAATGTGTCTGTTTGCCTCAGAATATTATTCATTATAAACTTCTTTGATTGCTTTAGAACGGACACATTATAGCTTCTGTTTGCCTTAGAATGGATTCATTATAAATGTTTCTGTTTCCCTTAGAATGGATTTATTATAAACGTTTCTGTGTTTGTCTTGGAATGGATTCAGTTGTAAACGTTTCTGTGTGCCTTTAGAATGGAGTCACTGTAAAAGTCTCTGCCTTACAATGGTTTCATTATAAACGTCTCTGTCTAAGAATGGATTCTTTATAAACGTTTCTGTTTGTCTCAGAATGGATCATTATGAACGTTTGACTTTGTCTCAGAATGGATTCATTATAAACGTTTCTGTTTGCCTTAGAAGTGATTGGTTATAAACGTGTCTGTTTTCCTCAGAATGGATTAAATATAAACGCTTCTCTTTGCCTTAAAATGGATTTATTATAACGTTTTTTGTTTGCCTTAGAATGGCTTCATTATAAAAGGTTTTGCTTGCCGCAGAATGGATTCATTATAAACGTTTCTGGTTGCCCAAGAATGGATTCAATGTAAACGTTTCTGTTTGCCTTAGAATTGATTCATTACAAACATTTTGTTTACCTTAGAACGGATTCATTAAAAACCCTGTCTGTCTGCTGTAGTCTTGAGTCCAACATCTTTGTATGGCAGTTGGTTGAGTTTGTGTGATTTCCGACTACTCCTTTAGGGAATCCTCTGGGTTTTTTTTTTTTTTTTACATTGTTCTTGTATTTGAGGCGGCTGCACACAGTCTGACCAGCCGTGAAGGTTCAAGATTTGTGCAAGTACATCCTGTGATGACGTAGTTGACGTCATGGTGATACTGCTCTGTAACTGTTGCAGTTACGCGGCTCAAATAGACACAGTTGGCAGTAACAAAACAAGGGATCAATGGGCCACCCTACGCTTTCTCTTCTAGTGGGTATCCCAGCTTCTTCAGCCACATTGTTTTCACTGGGGTTAAAGGGAGGTGTCCTAGGAACCAGAGGATCTCTAGAATGACTTTGTGGCTACGAGAGCCAAGCTGGCAACGACAGGGGGATGCTTAGGAGTATTTTGTGCTGGACAAAGTCGAGATGAGCGGAAGTGTGAAAGAACTCTAGAGCAGTAGACCCTTTGAGGGATGAAAACAGGAGCACATTAAATTACCCCAACCAGAGTTCATCTCGTTCACTCCTTCGGACCCTGAACTGTCGAATAACACTGGGACTACAACTTTGACCACGCTCCACATCAACTATAACTTAACAGGTTAGATCTAGTTGCAAAGTAAGACGACTGCAGGCAGAAATAAAATTTCAAAATGATATCAAAGGTTCCGCCGAAAAACGTAGACAAATGAATCACAAGACAAAACACGACACGTTTCGACCCTCATAGATCTTCCTAGGGCAAGATACACAACATTCAGGACAACCAAAATGAACGAACAATCACTTATCCTCATGAATGAATGGCATTCAACGCCCATCTTGTGTCGAATCGGATGAAGATAAGCGATTGCTCGTTCATTTTCGTTGTCCCGAGAGTTGAGTATCTTACCTGAAGGAGACCTACGAGGTCGAAGCGTGTCGTATTTTGTCTTGTGATTCGTTTGCTTACGTTTTTCAGCAGAGCTTTATAAATGATTTTCAAAAGTTACCAGATCACTTTCACTGACCTTTAATCATCATTTGTCGGATGATAGTGACAGGGGCCCTATCTTCAGCCGTTGGATCAGTGTCCTCAAATCTTTCTTCCATCTTGATGAAATCGATGAAGTAGGAAAGACGTTTGCCATCCACGATTTCATGAATCGATGTCGTGTCCATGCCTCTCCTTCACAACCACAGATCAGTGAATTGATAAGTCAGCTGGTTAGGCAATTGACAAGATTTTAGACAGTTATGTGTGTGTGCCTGCGTGTGTGCCTGCGCGCGCGCGCGCGCGCGCGCGCGCGCGTGTGTGTGTGTGTGTGTGTGTGTGTGTGTGTGTGTGTGTGTGTGTGTGTGTCAGTTGTGGAGATTAGAAGGGGTAATAGTGGAACGGCTGTGAAAGGGGGCTAGGGAACGGGAGCAGACGTACCAGTAACGTATATCTTGGCGGAAGCTTTTACCATTTCTGCAGGTTCGTTACTGGGAACCGAATCGAGCATTCACAGACACAGAGAACGACGTATTGGGCTGGCACATTCCTCTTGTCTGATATTGTGTGTAGACATTAACCGACACACACACACACACACACACACACACACACACACACACACACACACACACACACAGAGGCAGACAGACCCCTCCCCCACACACACACAGAGAGAGAGAGAGAGAGAGAGAGAGAGAGAGAGAGAGAGAGAGAGAATAGAGGATAGACAGAGACAGAGACAAAGAGAGAGACAAAGAGAGAGACATACCGACAGATACACACACGCACAGACAGGCAGACAGACAGACAGAGTACTCACCTATATGCCATTTCAATCTTGTAGTTGTTCATTATGCTGTATGGCATAACGACAAAACCCCGTGGTCTGCATTTCAATGGTGCTCCACTGTACCTGCAAAACGAGTCACATCGGCTCTGACCGCTCCGTTCTGTTAAGCTGCACAATAGTGTATCATCTCTATGTTTTTGCACTCTGTCGCATTCAGTCGTATTGTGCTGCACAATAGTGTATCATCCCTATGCTTTTGCACTCTGTCACATTCAGTCCAATTGTGCTGCACAATACTGTATCATCTCTATGCTTTTGCGCTCTGTCACATTCAGTCCTATTGTGCTGCACAATACTGTATCATCTCTATGTTTTTGCACTCTGTTGCATTCAGTCCTATTGTGCTGCACAATAGTGTATCATCTCTATGCTTTTGCACTCTGTCACATTCAGTCCTATTGTGTTGCACAACAGTGTGTCATCCCCTATGCTTTTTTGCACTCTGTCGCATTCAGTCCTATTGTGTTGCACAACAGTGTATCATCCCTATGCATTTGCACTCTCGCATTCAGTCCTATTGTGCTGCACAATAGTGTATCATCCATGATGCTTTTGCACTCTGTCACATTCAGTTCTCTATTGTGCTGCGCGAAATAGTGTATCACCCCTATTCTTGCACTCTGTCGCATTATAGGATGCCATTCATGTACAGTTGTATTGTGTCGTACTACCGTGTGCCATTCCTGTGCAGTTACATTGTGTTGTATTACTATGTGCAATTCCTGTGCAGTTACATTATGTTGTATTACTATGTGCTATTCCTGTGCAGTTGTATTGTGTTGTATTACTATGTGCCATTCCTGTGCAGTTGTATTGTGTTGTACTACTTTGTGCCATTCCTGTGCAGTTGTATTGTGCTGTATTACTTTGTGCCATTCCTGTGCAGTTGTATTGTGTTCTATTACTTTGTGCCATTCCTGTGCAGTTGCATTGTCTTGCACCACTGTATGCCATTCCTGTGCAGTTGTATTGTGTTGTATTACTTTGTGACATTCCTGTGCACTTGTAATACGTTGTACTAATGTGTGCCATTCCTGTGCAGTTGTATTGTGTTGCACCACTGTATGCCATTCCTGTGCAGTTACATTGTGTTATGTTATTATGTGCCATTCCTGTGCAGCTGTTTTGTGTTGCACTATTGTGTGCCATTCCTGTGCACTTGTATTGTGTTGCATTACTGTGTGCCATTCCTGCGCAGTTGTTTTTGTACTACTGTGTGCCATTACGTGCAGTTGTATTGTGTTGTGTACTGCTGTGTGCCATTCTTGTGCAGTTGTATTGTACCACTATGTGCCATTCTTGTGCAGTTGTATTGTGTTGTACTACTGTGTGCCATTCATGTACAGTAGTACTGTGTTGTGCTACTGTGTACCAATCATGTGCAGTTGTATTGTGTTACTGTGTGACACTCTTGTGCAGCTGTATTTGTGTTGTACTATTGTGTGCCATTCATGTACAGTTGCACTGTACTATTGTGTACCATTCCTGTGCAGTTGTATTGTTTTGTTCTAGTGTTTACCATCCTTTTGCTTTTGCTTAGTGCTGTACCATAGCGAGCCATTCCTTTGGTGTACTATAGTGTGCCATTCCTTTGTGCTGTACCATAGTGAGCCATTCCTTCGGTGTACTATAGTGTGCCATTCCTTTGTGCTGTACCATAATGAGCCATTCCTTTAGTGTGTTGTAGTGTGCCATTCCTTTGTGCTGTACCATAGTGAGCCATTCCTTTGGTGTTTGTAGTGTGCCATTCCTTTGTGCTGTACTATAATAAGCCATTCCTTTGTGTGTTGTAGTGTGCCATTTCCTTTGTGCTGTACCATAGTGAGCCATTCCTTTGGTGTGTTGTAGTGTGCCATTCCTTTGTGCTGTACCATAGTGAGCCATTCCTTTGGTGTGTTGTAGTGTGCCATTCCTTGTGTGCTGTACCATAGTGAGCCATTCCTTTGGTGTGTTGTAGTGTGCCATTCCTTTGTGTGCTGTACCATAGTGAGCCATTCCTTCGGTGTGTTGTAGTGTGCCATTCCTTTGTGCTGTACCATAGTGAGCCATTCCTTTGGTGTTGTAGTGTGCCATTCCTTTGTGCTGTACCATAGTGAGCCATTCCTTCGGTGTGTTGTAGTGTGCCATTCCTTTGTGCTGTACCATAGTGAGCCATTCCTTGGTGGTGTGTTGTAGTGTGCCATTCCTTGTGCTGTACCATAGTGAGCCATTCCTTCGGTGTGTTGTAGTAGTGTGCCATCCTTTGTGCTGTACCATAGTGAGCTATTCCTTCGGTGTGTTGTAGTGTGCCATTCCTTTGTGCTGTACCATAGTGCTGCGTCCCTATGCTGGTGTGCTATGTTATATCACAGGGTGCCCATTCTGGTTCAGTTGTATTGTGTTGTACTATAGTGTGCCATTCTTGTGTGTTGTACACGGTATTCCATTCATACACTGTTGTGTTGTTTTATGCAACAACGTCCCACATTTGTGCAGTTACAGTGTGTTGTACAGTGGTTTGCCGTTCGTATGCAGTTGCACAGTGTTGCACTTTTGTGTACCATCCATATGCGATTACATTGTGTTGTACCTTAGAGTACTATTCCTGTACAGTTGTATTGCTTTGTGCTATGTGCGTTATGTTGAATTATGGATGCCCTTGTTGTTAAGTTGTCTTGTGTTGTACTACAGTGTGCCATCTCTGTGTGTCGTACTACTGTGTACCATTCCTATGCTGCTGTATTGTGTTGTACTATACTATAGGATGCCATTCTTGTTCAGTGTGTTGTGTTGTACTATAGTGTGCATTTCCGTATGTTGCACTACCGCGTACCATTCCTCTGTCACGGCACTGTGTTGATTTATATAATGCCATTCTTGTTCAGTTGTGTTGTACTATAGAGTGCCACTTCTGTGAAGTTGTATTGTGTTATACTGTAGTGTGTTGGTCCTGTGTGTTGTATAATATAGTGTATCATCCCTACGCTGTTGCGTTGTGTTGTACTGTAGGAGGTCATTCTTGTTCTGTTGTGTTGTGTTGTACTATAGGATGTGATTCTTGTTCAGTTGTGTTGTACTGTAAAATGTCATTCTTGTTCGGTTGTATTGTACAATGGTGTCCCATTCCTGTGCAGTTGTACTGTGCGGTACAACAGTCTGTCACTCTTGTGGAGTTGTACTAGTTGTACAACGGTCTATCATTCCTGTCAAGTTGTACTAGTTGTACAACGGTCTGTCATTCCTGTCAAGTTGTACTAGTTGTACAACAGTCTCTTGCCCCTGTGAAGCTGTACTGTGCTGTGCAACGGTCTGTCATTCCTGTGAAGTTGTACTAGTTGTACAACAGTCTGTCATTCCTGTGAAATTGTACTAGTTGTACGACAGTCTGTTCTGTGAAGTTGTACTAGTTGTACAACACTCTGTCATTCCTGCTAAGCTGTATTAGTTGTACAAGACTTTTGTCATTCCTCTGGCGTAGTACAACAGTCTGTCATCCCTTTCAAACGTACTAGTAGTAAAATAGTCCGTCATTCCTGTGAAGCTGTACTAGTTGTACAACAGTCCGTTATTCCGGTGAAGTTATCATAGTTGCACAACAATTTGTCTTTACTGTAAAGTTGTACTAGTTGTACAACAGTCCCTCGTCCCTGTCAAGCTGTACTGTGCTGTACAACAGTATGTCATTCCTGTGAGATTGTACTAGTTGTACTACAGTCTGTCATTCCTGTGAAGGTTGTACTACTTGTACAATAGTCTGTCATTCCCGTGAAGTTGTACTAGTTGTACAACAGTCTGTCATTCCTGTGAAGTTGTACTAGTTGTACAACAGTCTCACATTCCTGTGAAGTTGTACTAGTTGTACAATAGTCTCTCATTCCTGTGAAGTTGTACAACAGTCTCTCATTCCTGTAAATTTGTACTAGTTGTACCACAGTCTGTCATTCCTGTGAAGCTGTACTGCGCTGTACAAGAGTCTGTCATTCCTGCGCAGTTGTACTAGTTGTACAGCAGTCTGTCATACGTGAGCAATTGTACAGTGCTGCTCTATAGTTTACCATCCTTATGTCGTTGCCTTGTGTTGTACTATAGTGTGCTATTCAAGCGCATCTATATTGTACTATTGTGTGCCGTCCTCACGCTGTTGCGTTCTGTCTGATTGTAGTGTTCCAGTCCTGTGCTGTTGTATTATACAGTAATGTGCCATTCTCTGCTGTTTTGTTGTAACCTAATGTGCCATCTCTATGCTGTTTATTGTACCTAATGTGCCATCTCTATGCTGTTTATTGTACGGTAGTGTGCCATCCCTTTGCTGCTTTGTTGTAACCTGATGTGCCATCTCGATGCTGTTTATTGTACTCTGGTGTGCCATTCCTCTTCTGCTTTGTTGTAACCTAATGTGCCATCTCTATGCTGTTTATTGTACAGTGGTGTGCCATCCCTCCGCTGCTGTGTTGTGTTGTACTTTACTGCGCCATTTCTGTGCTGTCGTGTTGTGCAATAATGTGCCATTCCTGCGCTGTTGTCTAAGTTCCATAGAATGCCTTTTGTGAGCTTTGTATTGTGGTATAATGTGCTATTCATGGATTTTGGGTTGTGTTGTACTATGGTGTGCCATTCGTATGCTGTAGTAGCTGAGTTGTACAATACCGAGTCAAGCTTGTTCTATTGCATTGTGTTATAGTATGCTAGCGCTGTATTGTAGCATAGTGTGTTATTCTTGTGCCGTTGTTTCGAACTGTACTGTGGAGTGCGATTTCTACGTTGTTGTATTGTGCTTTAGTTTGTAATTCCTACGCTGTAGCATCGTCTTATACTTAAATGCGTCATTCTTGTGCTGTTGTGTTGTACTATAGCGTAAATTCCTGTTCCGTTATATTGTGCTGTGGTGTAGTGCGCCATTTCTGTGCTGTTGCGCCCTACTCTGAAGTGGCGTTACTGTGCTGTTGTGTTGTATTGTTCTATGCAAAGATGTGACATTTTGCACTGTTGTAATGCGTTGAACTATATAGTGCCGTTCTTGTGATGATGTCTTGTGCTATGGTGTGCCATTTTGCACTGATGTAACGCGTTCGACTATACAGTGTCGTTCTTGTGATGATGTCTTGTGCTATGGTGTGCCATTTTGCATTAACGTAATGAGTTGTATTATGATTCGTCATTCCTGCACTCTTGTGGTGTGTTGCTCCGTAATGTGCAATTCTCTCGTGCTGTTGTAATGTGTTGTACTATATACCGCGCCATTCCTGTGTTTTTGTGTCGTTTTATAGCGTGCGTGCCATTTCTGTGCTGTTGTGTTGTTCCATACCGTGCCATTCCTGTGCTGTTGTGTTGTTCTTTGGCATGCCATTCCTGTGCTGATTGTTGTTGTATAGCATGTCATTCTTGTGCAGTTGTGTTGTTATATAGTGTGCCATTCCTGTGCTGACGTGTTGTTCTATAGCGTGCCATTCTTGTGCTGATGTGTTTGCTCTTTGGTGTGCCATTCCTGTGCTGATGTGTTGTTCTTTGGTGTGCCATTCCTGTGCTGATGTGTTGTTCTTTGCCTGCCACTCCTGTGCTGATGAGTTTCTATAGCGTGCCACTCCTGTGCTGATGAGTTGTGTTCCTGTGCCGTTCCTGTGCTGAAGTGCTGTTCTTCAGCGTGCCATTCCTGTGCTGAAGTGCTGTTCTTCAGCGTGCCATTCCTGTGCTGAAGTGCTGTTCTTCAGCGTGCCTTTCTTGTGCTGAAGTGCTGTTCTTCAGTGTGCCATTCCTGTGCTGAAGTGTTGTTCTTCTGCGTGCCATTCTTGTGCTGAAGTGCTGTTCTTCAGTGTGCCATTCCTGTGCTGAAGTGTTGTTCTTCAGCGTGCCATTCCTGTGCTGAAGTGTTCTTCAGCGTGCCATTCCTGTGCTGAAGTGTTCTTCAGCGTGCCATTTCTGTGCTGTTGTGTCGTGTTGAACCGGGCGGTGGTGACAAGCTGTGCTCTTTGATAGCAGGCTGTCTCATGTTCCGCTTGAACGTGAAGCCTTGTTGCAGTGACGCCTTATACTATACTGTAATGTTTACTTCTCACCTTGCGTAGCCTGGGAGGAAAAAAAGCACAAACCCCCCAACTCTAAAACCTACCTCCTTCACCAACACCATTGCTTCCTGCTGTTCTGCCACTGCGGTCTCCGCTTCCCTTGCGATTTTATGCACCTCTACTTTCTCCAGCTTGTGTCTGAAGCCTCGCAAGGTCAACCGCCCAAGGTCAAAGTTCATGGTGATGTCTACCTGGGCTGTCCTGCAGACGCGCTCACCAACGTAACTCTCTGGAAAATCAAATCAGACCAGTTTTTCTTTCGAGCATGCTCGAATCTTCCAGTTTACGGGGGCTGCAAGAACTTAGACCTCCCATCATCAAGCATGAACTATACAGCTGATGGAGAACATTTCGTAATCAACCAATTTGGTAATCAACCAACCTAAAATTTTCAATCCACTGACACTAATAACAATACCATGCTCTGAACTCCTGCACTCCAAAGAGAAAACGGAAAAACCCTAACGAAATTAGATTCTGAAGAGCACGTTTGAACAGTGACCACTGAATAGAACCCTCAGTCAACGTCCATTTCGCGCCCAGTTTGAGAAGATAAGTGATGGCTCGTTCTTCGTTGTCATTGTCCTGAGTGTTGTTTATCTTGCCTGAAGAAGACTAGGGAGGTCGAAACGCGTCGTGTTTTGTCTTGCAGTTTATTTGTCCCTTTTGTCCCAGTGGAATACTAATGTATTTTTCTTTTAATTCTGGTTTTAATTTCCGCCTGCAGTCACCTCACTGTGAAACCAGGAAACCCCTATTAAGCAGTCATCTTAGCTGTTATGCTGTTCCCATCTTGAATCTCAACAGTAGTCATCCTAATTGTCCTGCTTGTCTCCTGTCTCCAGTTTCAACAGTAGTCATCCTAATTCTCCTGCCTGTCTCCAGTCACAACAGTAGTCATCCTAATTCTCCTGCCTGTCTCCCGTCTCAACAGTAATCATCCTAATTCTCCTGCCTGACTCCCGTCTCAACAGTAATCATCCTAATTCTCCTGCCTGACTCCCGTCTCAACAGTAGTCATCCTAATTCTCCTGCCTGTCTCCCGTCTCAACAGTAATCATCCTAATTCTCCTGCCTGTCTCCCGGCTCAACAGTAGTCATCCTAATTCTCCTGCCTGTCTCCCGTCTCAACAGTAATCATCCTAATTCTCCTGCCTGACTCCCGTCTCAACAGTAGTCATCCTAATTCTCCTGCCTGTCTCCCGTCTCAACAGTAATCATCCTAATTCTCCTACCTGTCTCCCGTCTCAACAGTAGTCATCCTAATTCTCCTGCCTGTCTCCCGTCTCAACAGTAATCATCCTAATTCTCCTGCCTGACTCCCGTCTCAACAGTAGTCATCCTAATTCTCCTGCCTGTCTCCCGTCTCAACAGTAATCATCCTAATTCTCCTGCCTGTCTCCCGTCTCAACAGTAATCATGCTAATTCTCCTGCCTGACTCCCGTCTCAACAGTAATCATCCTAATTCTCCTGCCTGACTCCCGGCTCAACAGTAGTCATCCTAATTCTCCTGCCTGTCTCCGTCTCAACAGTAATCATCCTAATTCTCCTGCCTGTCTCCCGTCTCAACAGTAGTAAATCAGTGGCAATTCTCCTGCCTGTCTCCCGTCTCAACAGTAATCATCCTAATTCTCCTGCCTGACTCCCGGCTCAACAGTAGTCATCCTAATTCTCCTGCCTGTCCTCCCGTCTCAACAGTAATCATCCTAATTCTCCTACCTGTCTCCCGTCTCAACAGTAGTCATCCTAATTCTCCTGCCTGTCTCCAGTCTCAACAGTAGTCATCCTAATTCTCCTGCCTGTCTCCCGTCTCAACAGTAATCATCCTGATTCTCCTGCCATGTCTCCAGTCCCCAGTCAGAACAGTGGAAAACCAGTGGTGGTTCAGCCTGTACCTTCACCCCTAATCTGCCCTCCTACTCTCTCCCTCCCTCTGAAAGTTGTCTCCTTTGAGACTGAAAGGAAACTTAAATAAGGTAGGGGGTAAAGAGTAAATAATAATAATAAACAAATAATGTCACTCTTGCTCCCATGATGAAATAAACACACACCCATTACTGCAAATGAATCGCCTTGCAGAATGATAACACAGAGTGTATAAAACAAAAAAAAATAAGGAACAAACAGGGGAGACGTCTTGTTTGTTCTGTATGTTGTGTTATTAAATAAGGTATCTGTTATTTCCAGATTTGTAATGAGTTGTGATTCATATGTTGAATCTATAACGGTTACCAAAAGGAAAGAAACGTCCTATGAGGGGAAAAAGGGAAAAACAAAATAATGCCCAGCATCAAGTACTAACAAGGTCGGCAATGAAGACAAGTTACTAAGTTAAGGTAAGGTACCATTGCTTATAGCCCAGCCGACCGCAAATGGCTATATCGGGGCTGTCACAGTGTTGAAGTCAACTTACAAGTCCTTACTGAAAAAATAACTAATTCACACAACTCTTTCAAAACACACCTTCCAAAAAAAAAAAAAACACACCGAAATTTTCTTAAACATCTTTCCTCCATAAAATCTTAGATAGATGAAAACTGTTAATCTCCCTCAGAAACTCAAAGTTCACATCTGGTTGGACATCTCTGAACAAGGTTTTCATGCAGTCTGCTGTAAAGTGTT
>JADBJO010000717.1:475000-480000 GCA_016801955.1 Conus betulinus | reverse complement strand
GAAATTAAACGATAAAAATAAATCAATATTATCTCTATTTTATAATTTTCTTTTTCATCAGTATTTATTATTTAAATCTTATATTTCTATTTTGAATTTTTTTAATCATATTATTATTGTTCTTTCTATTTCACTTTATTTTGTATTTCTAGACATAAATCAGTTCAGAGATGCCTGGTTGTTGGCTCTGATGTAGTGTAAGACATGTTTTCACCTTTCGAATTTTCCTCTCATCGGTCTCCTGGGGCAGCGTGCAGTGGAAGATCTTTTCGCACATGAGTTCGCCTCCAGTACTGACGGCCACGTCGCCCATCCTGATGCCGTTAGGATACTTGGCTCTGCATTCCTGCTGGATCTCAGGACCCCCTACTTCCAGCAAGGCTTTGGACACTTGACCATCACCAAGCCTCAGGGCCGGGTTGCTGGAATTGACCAGCACTTTGTGCTGGTGCCAGACATCATATCACTGTCACTCATGAAAGACTGTAACACGAGGGCAACGTACCACTGTCACTCCACTCCGCAAAGTCACTCTCTGGGTGGGGGGGGGGGGGGGGGGGGGGGGGGGGGGGGGTAGGGGGGGGGAGGAGGTTGGGGAGGTGGGGGGAGGGCACGTGCTTGAGTGCCACCCCTCCTCCTCCCCCACCCCTCCCGCCCCGCCCCGCCCCAATCAGGAATAACTTCCAGCATTTCCCTTCCTGTTAATGCCTAAAAAATGTTCCAAACGACAAAGCACATTAAAAGATCAAACTCAACCGTCAATTCCAACCCGCAAAGTCACTCTCTGGCCGTGGAGAGGGGGGGGGGGGGGTCGTAGCATATTATATCTGAATTTGAGAAGGGAGTGGTGTGTGTGTGTGTGTGTGTGTGTGTGTGTGTGTGTGTGTGTGTGTGTGTGTGTGTGTGTGTGTGTGATTCTAGACCTGAGGTATAACAGTAAACAACAAAGAAATTGTATATCACTATCATGTTGCATTTTTCAGACATTGGGCGCAAAAGGGAACTATACATGCGGGGGATGTGATGCGAGGTGACAACAATATACTGTCCATTCCACAGGTCCTAAAATAAGATCGGGAATTTCCTTCGCTGCTACTAGAATAGAATGTAACGTAAAATCGGGAATTTCCCTTCGCTGCTACTAGAATACAATGTGGTTAGGTTCAGCACAGCATGAAGTCTGGGGCAAATAGAACTCCTCCCAGTGACATTCCTACAGAAAAAAAAGAAAAAAACTGCTATTTGACTTTAGGTATTACAAAAAAATGAGAAGCTTCACGATGACATCTAGTAAACAGATCGTTTTCTGAAACGTGCTGTGTACATTTTTGGAATGATAACAATACTAGGATAAAAAAACAAAAAAAAAAAAAAAAACCCCCCCCCCCCCCCCACCTACTCCTCACCCTATTCCCAAACCACTCTGTGAGTAATTTGGGACATGGTCCAGCATTACGCCGAGGGGTAAACAGCCGCGTATGCCCATCCCCCCGAATTCCAACATGAGTTTAGGTATGTGTATGTACCCGATTTTACTCCGAGGGATGTTTTTGGACTGCGGGCCGTATCATTCACCGGACAGTGGTTTGGGAAACAGGATGGGAAACTGATCTGGCTCAGGTCCAAAATCACCCCCTCTCAAATTAGGATGCAGGGCGCTTTTATCAGTCTGTTTTTCATTCAGGACACTTTGATCATTCAGAAGGTGGTGAGGAGAGAAGGGGGGGGGGGGGGGGGAGTGGGTTTGGAGAGTGGGGGGGGAGGTCGGTCTGGATTTACTCCTCAGGGGGCGGAGGGAAGAGGGGGGTGGGGTGAGGGGGGAGGGGGCAGTGCGTGTCCTTTGTTATCCACCAGGAGTGATATCTGGGAGTGGGGTGATCATGACACATTACTCTTGTTTGAAACAAACGGCGGCGAAATCAAAAAAAAACACATTTCACCTGTGTGAAACAAACTGACAAAACCAACTCTCTCTCTCTCTCTCTCTCTCACACACACACACACACACACACACACACACACACACACACACACACACACACACACACACACACACACACACACAAGAAAAATGCATAGAAAAAGAAAATAATGCAAGGAGGCTCATTTTATGCTGTGGTCAAGACATACATAAATCTAAAAGAGAGATGTAATGATTTGACAATGTTCACCAAAGTTCATAATGATAGATATTTTTTTCTTTTTCTCGCAGACACACACACACACACACACACACACACACACACACACACACTCTCTCTCTCTCTCTCTCTCTCTCTCTCTCTCTCTCTCTCTCTCTCTCTCTCTCTCTCTCTCTCTCTCCTTTCTTCTTTCTTTGTTTTTAATCTTTGCCCAGTCATCATTTTAATGAACGGAGGAATTGTTAATTTGCACCTGTTTTACCCTATAGATTTGTCAAACACATTCATTAATTTGTTCAACATGTTGTTTGGTCATTCAGTGGGAGATTGCATCTCCTAGGATGTAAGTCGCATCTTGAATACTATGGTGGTTTACTGTGGAACCAAACGTCCAGCACTCTTAATAATGATGCCGTCGCTTTAGGTATTCATAAATAAATTGAAAGAATATCTGAATTATTGTAATGTATGCGTCTGTATTATAATACATACAATTTATGAAATGTTTTCCCTGTTCATTGAAATAATTATGATGCCACAGAAAATCTGTCTCTGTCTCTCTCAATGTCTCTGTCTCTCTCAATGTCTCTGTCTCTCTCAATATCTGTGTCTGTTTGTCTCCCTCTCTTCCCCTACGTCTCTCTATCTCTCTACCTCTCTGTCCCTGATGTAAGATTGATCCATTGTTCAGCAGTGATTCTGTCTGGATTGTTATTATCATTATCATTAATAATATTATCACTACTCTTCTTCTCATTATTATCATTATTAGAACTATTATAATTCAATTTTCTTAATGTAGTTTTATGTACCTTGTGACCATTTCTTTACGCGTATCACAACGCAAACTTATACTATGTTCCTAAGAAACAGAAACCAAAATTCAGATAACGCACCTAAAAAAAAAAAAAGCAGCCTATTAAGCAGATCTATCCAACTCATCTTGCGTTATGTCAATATACTGGGGAGAAAAAAACAGTCATTTTAGAATGACACGTTTTCATTTTTCAAGCTGATCAAACATCATTAACCACTGAATGCTGTGTTCAAGTTATCAGACCCCCAAACAGAGACAAAGACATCTAGGGTTACAAGGTGCGGTAAATGAACAAATCAGTTCCAGAAATAAACTTCCATCACAACAGACGCCGCTTAGGACAGCAAAAACCGTTTAAACAGCTAGCTCAATGTCGCTGCACATGTGGCTAGCACTGCTGGAGGAGACTGTCCGCCACCAGAAGCTCCAGCAACAATGTTCTACAAGGCAGGAAGCCTCAGGTCATGGTCTGGAACAGCTGTGATATCAAGAGCATGGAAGCAGGGTTTGCTGGATGGAGCAGATGACTGGAATACACAGCAGACTTTCCAGAATGCGAAGACCACCCAGAGATCATCAGGAAGAGTGGCATGAGACCGGATATTGTTCTCCACTCAGGTTCATCAAAACAAAGGATTCTGATCGAACTCACTGTGCCGTACGAACGCAGAATGGAACAAGCGCACCTGTACAAGATTGAGAAGTATGCCAGCCTAGCCAGCAGCTTGAGAGAATCCGGCTTCCAGGCCCAGGTTCTCGCCTTAGAGATTTGTAGGCTCATCCGCCTGTGACCTCATGAAACAGTTCAGCATTTCAGGTAAGACGAGGACCAAATCACTTGAAACCAATGGCAGAGACAGCCGAAAAGAGTTCCAGCAGGATCTGGTCGAGACGGAATAAAAGTGGACTTCATTAGGCTTCGATTTCCAAACTTAGAACATGCGTCCCGTTAGCAGTGGGGTAAGACTAAAAAGGCACGCCTTGAGACGCCCACCCATCCTAAAGTTGCGGGTTCGAATCCCGGCTGCGCCAGGAAAAAGAAACAAGTTGGCAGTAGAAGGGCATCTGGGAGTCATGACCTGGATGCGGCCCGGGCCCCTTAGAGTGTAAGGAGTTCAGGGCCGAAACAGTTGTCTGAAGGATATTTCTTCTCTGAAGACGAACTGTCCCTAGGGTCTCTTTCTACTAACTGCTCCTAGACAGCACACAAAGCGTCCTTGGTGGTGACTCACCTCCTCCTTGGTGATATCTGACATGGGGTTGAGGAAGATTCTGGGTCGAGTGGGCACCGGTGGCGTTGCTTGCTCTGCGACAGGAGCTGGTTGTCTTGGAACTGTAAACAATGGGGAGATGAGCTCAACGCTGTGAGACGAATCGCCCATGTAACTCAGACATTCAGTCACTAAAACGTAAGGGGAGAAACAACAAGAAAATGCACACACACACACACACACACACACACACATATATATATATATATATATATATATATATATATATATATATATATATATATATATATATATATATGTGTGTGTGTGTGTGTGTGTGTGTGTGTGTGTGTGTGTGTGTGTGTGTGTGTGTGTGTGTGTGCGTGTGGTAAACCCATATTCGGAATGACTCACTGAATAAACATAAACATGCCAAACAATAACCACCACTGAATGAAATGAAAAGCCATCATCAACCCCCCTCCACAAACACACCAACCAGGGCCCCACACTACTAACAGAATCAAAGGTGGGACTGAGCACGTTCAGGGTGTTTTTCCTGATGATGTTACTGTGAAACACAGACCCATTTCACTCTCATTTCTAACATTTTCTCTATACACTCTATGGGAAAATGTATTGTGAAGACTCCATGGGAACCTGCATTCTATAAACTGCGTGAGAATATGCATTGCCTACATTCCTAAAGACATGTTCTGTGACGTCACTGGAAAATTCAATACACAGCCCTGGAAAACATTTGCAATTCTAAATTTAAAGTGATTTTAGCAATAACCTGCCAAAAAAGCACATAGAAAGACTAAATGGCCA
>JADBJO010000717.1:465000-470000 GCA_016801955.1 Conus betulinus | reverse complement strand
ACCCCTATCCGCCATCTGGGGACCTGCCTGGTTAGGGAGGGTCGCCCCCATCGAGGTGATGTGATTACTGAACAAAGTGACATATTCTCTGTGTGCAGAACACAACCACCAGTTCAAATCATTACCTGTAGTACCAGCCAAAGCTCGTGTGTGGTTGGCGTCAATAAGAATCTAGTATGTTAAAAGTGCTCAGTGTAGCCATGAAGGAACACTGCATTATGCAACGTTTTATAACAGGGTTTGACTACTCATTGTGGGTGTGCGACCGTTTCCGTTTGTATTGAGTTTTTTTCCCTGTAACTTGAACGCAGTGAACTAACTTCAGTGAGTGGAAGGGCAAATATTCTCATTCGGCCACTACCTGGGAAGAACTGTGTTGTGTTTACTTCTCATTGACCTCTGTATAAGACATAGTTCTTGAAAATGTACTCGTCTATCTTGCATTGTTAAGACGTGCTTCAGTTTTCTTTCATTTTGTTTCCAGTTTACAGAGAGTTCAGAGACCGCTGCCTTTGTTTCTACAGCTTCTCTTGCAGTGGTAACCGTTCCGTCGTCTGACTGGTTGTACACAGCACCTGACTGGTTGTACACGGCAGTTGCAAATTAATCCTTAACACTGTAGTCCACTTACTAATGCAAGTTGTAAAGATGACGACCGCTGTGGCTCCATCCTCCCCAAAGCGAATGCTGTCCACGAATAGCTTGGTTCTGACCTCCACAAAGTTCAGCAGCTCATCCGCGGTTTGGAGAGGAGGCAGGTTCTTCAGCAGGATTCGGTCAGAGTAAGGCTTGGGGGGATCTTCCAGGCGAACGTCAAGCCTCTGGTTATCAATGGTGTGAGAACGTGCCGCCACTCTTTTAGCATCTGTGAGAAAGTGAACATGAAAAATGTCAGAACAACAGCAACACAGAATGCACTGCTACTGTCTTAGCAACTATGGAAAACACGAACACACGAAATATATTTCTAATAGGAACACAACATTTGCGGCTATTGTCTTTGAACATGAAAGAAACCGATGAAAAAATGAAAATGTCGCGGCAATAGAAGAGAGAATATGAAGCAACCTTTCAGCATTTGTGGGAAAACGGACTAGAAATGTCAGGGTTAGAACAGAAGAGAATACAGTGCAATCTTTTTAACATTTGTGGGAAAACTGAAGACATGAAATATCAGGGTAATGAAAACACAACACACAGTGCCTCTTTATATCATTGGTGGGAAAATGGAAGACTGAAAACATCAAGGTACTGAAAGCAGAATGTACAATGGCAAGTCCTAACATTGTGGAACAACCGAGATTTGAAAATACCAGAGCAAAGAGCACAGAACATACGATGCCGATTTTTATCACTTGTAGGAAAATGGAGGGCTGAAAATGAATGAGAAATCAGAAGAGAACACCCGATGCTACTTTTTACCATCTGTGGGAAAAATGAGGACTGTTTGTCAGAGAAATAAGAACAATGCCACTTCTCAACATTTGTTAGAAAATTGAGGACCGAAAATACTAAGATAAACAGAAAGACTATAAGAAGAAAAGCTACAATACCTCTTTTGATCCTTTGTGGGAATTTTGAGGATGGAAAAGGTTAGAGGAATATGAAAAGAACATGCAATGCTATTTCAACATTTGTAGAAAAAAAACGGTGGAGTTGAAATAAGAAGACAACGAAAAGAGATCAAACAATGCCACTTTCACCACCTGTGGGAAACCTGAGGAGTGCAAAAATGAGAGAAATAAGAACAGAGAATAAATGCCACTTTTACCATTCGTCTCTTTTTGTGTGCATTTGCTGGTGTACGCACACGCGTGCGCGTTTGTGTGTGTGTGTGTGTGTGTGTGTGTGTGTGTGTGTGTGTGTGTGTGTGTGTGTGTGTGTGTAATAATCCTGGTGTGTGTGTGTATGTGAGAAGGGGGGGGAAGAGGGGAGAGAGAGAGAGAGAGAGAGAGAGAGAGAGAGAGAGAGAGAGAGAGAGAGAGAGAGAGAGAGAGTACACTGCCTTAACTGGACAGACAGACAGACAGACAGACAGACAGGCAGACAAACACGGTCATGCAATCGTTACCTTCAGCATTGTGAAAGGTGACGAAGAACACACCAGTCTGCTCATCTCGATAAACCTCCCTCACGTCCCCTCCTTCAGATCGCCGAAGCTTTCAAAGTACAGCATCAAGACATCCTTGCTCTGTTCGGCCGAAGGCCTCGTACACTCACCGTGGCTCCTTCCGCTGAAGCCGACTCACCCTCAGAGGCTGTGGCTGCACACCAAAAAAATGAATGCAGCAAGGCCTTGCTTAAGGAGTCGAGTATTTATAGACTGATGCCATTGAATTGTACGGGGAATCTCTATTGTGCTTGAAAGTTGATTCTACTCGGTTTTTTTTGGTGTGTGTGTTTTAAATACAATGCTATAGCATTTTAATGATAATAAATAATGATAATGGCCATCAAGGTACAAGCCAGGTGTTCCAAGCAGACAGATTAAAAACCAAGAGATCAGGGCAGTTTGGAGGATACAACCTGGTGCAAAGAAGGGGTCACGGGTAAGGGTGAGTGCGAAGGCTTGAAATGTGACGTCAGTTGAGGAGAATGTCATGTATTTGATGTCATCGGTGGATATCCCTCCAATACACGTAAAATGTTTGGTGTGTTTGGTGTGTGTGTGTGTGTGTGTGTGTGTGTGTGTGTGTGTGTCTGTGTCTGTGTGCGTATGTGTGTGTGTGTGTGTGTGTGTGTGTGTGTGTGTGTGTGTGTGTGTGTGCATGTGTGTATGTGTGTGTGTGTGTGCGTGCGTGCGCATACGAGTACGTGCGTGTGTGCGTGCATGCATGCACGCGTGCATGTGTGTGTGTGTGTGTGTGTGTGTGTGTGTGTGTGTGTGTGTGTGTGTGTGTGATCATTCATCAGTTCAACGTCAAATGCTGCCTCAAAATGCTTACATGGGTATATAGTGATTTGGTGCAAAATCCTAATTGTGGTGTGTGGCCTTTGGGACTCTCTGCGTTCAATGACACATCAGTCACTTGGAGGGCCTGTTTGTTCAGCCAGTGAGGTCGCTCCAACCAGGAAAAAGACAGTCCAGGAGAGAAGGTGGGGTTGGGGGTGGGGGTGAGATGGGGTGGGGATGAGGGTGGGACGAAGGTGATGAATGGATTTGATAACAGTTAGGGATGATATAGTGGACGAATGGAATGAGCGAGGCAAAGGAGGGGGGGGGGGAACTTGAAGACTTTCTTTTGGAGAGTGGGAGGTGGGCGGATGGTTGGTGGAGGGCTATTAGTTTCAAATGAAACTCACTGGGCATCAGTAGCGAGTCTCTAACACTCGAGAGTAGATGTCACCTGTTGTTATTTTGTTGTTGTTGTTTCTCTTAACACTTTGGGAACCATGTGACACTCTCGAACTTGTAAACAACATTTTACGATTAAATTGAACAAAAGAAGTGCACTGCTGCATAGCCTGCCATGTGCATAACTGTCTCAGACTGACAAAACTTCCTTCAATGTCAAGCACGTTTCACTGAAAATTAATAAACAAATTTACAGGCTGAACAGCCAAACCCTAGTGATATTGTTTTAGATTTTTATTCAACAACGAGTATTTTTGTTTACATCCAGCAGAAGTGGACCTCTATTCATTGCATGGCCATCCTTACATATTGACTCATTTTCTCGCTGTTCTCTTCTGCCTCCTGTTTCATACCTGAGGCTATGACAGCGAAAGCACCATACGTAACTGATCCCATGTGTGGTAAGTATTGCGTTCAATCCTAAAAAAATAGGCTGATTCTCATCACACAAACTGGTTGATCCTAAATCGTGGTGATTTTAGGGTGAATTTCTAAATTAGTGCAAAAAAAAAAAAAAAACGATTGATACCAAATCACTGCATTACCAGGCTGTTTTAGTATTATCCGGTTGATTCTGTCTATAGACTAATCATACATTATTCTGGGAACGTTTTCGTTTAATCTTTAACATTCCAGACTATTTCATATGGTGTTACATAAACTGGTGGATTCTGTCATTTGCACATCACTTTACATATACTGATAGATGCTGCGATGCTTTTACATCCCCAAGCTAACATAAATGGTATGACAGCTGGTTGATCATTTACATTTTTTTTTTTTTTTTTTTTTTACATCCGTAGAGCAATTTCAGCATTAGTGAATCCGCTAGCTAGTTATGTAATTCTCTGACATTCTTAGACAGACTTATATTCTTTCTCATACACACCCGTTGATTCTATAAACTGTTGATATATCCGCATTAGTGTCTGAAATTCTATTAGTATGCGTCTATAAAATCAATGCAAGTGTCATTTCGAAACATCCAGGACCTACAGACAGTTCAGCACGAGACGGTGGCAGGACTGGAGCAGGTTTCATGATACTTGGGTCGAAAAGTGACAGCACGTCGTTTTATGGGGACCGTTGGGTTGTCGTCCTGATGTCCATAAACTATGCTCCTCATTTTCCAATGAACATAGCATGCCAGATTCTGGTAGCCCTGACTCAGATTAGCACTTTCCGCATTTCAGCCTCTTAATATAACAAGATAGTTTTGAGGTGATAGCGGGGAGATAAATCATATAACGCATCTTCTATCTGTTAAAGGTAGTTAACTCATATAATTCATCTTCTATCTGTCAAAGGTAGATAAATCATATAACAAATCGTCTATCTGTTAAAGGTAGTTAACTCGTACAATTCATCTTCTATCTGTCAAAGGTAGATAAATCATTTAATGCATCTTCTATCTGTTAAAGGTAGTTAACTCATATGATTCATCTTCTATCTGTTAAAAATAGATAAAATACAAAGGGTATCTTCTATCTGTTAAAGGTATCATAGTTGCTTTTTGGTGTGATGCCTTCTCGAGTGATTTCAGCAAGTAAAGGACTGTAGGAATGCCAGCCTGTAAATCAAAAGTTTGGTTTGTCTTTTCCATTAGATTTGACTGAGTCACATTATCAGATCAAAACATGGGAAG
>JADBJO010000717.1:447500-460000 GCA_016801955.1 Conus betulinus | reverse complement strand
ATGATGAAGTGTTCATGTCTCTGTTGACTGGAGGTTGTATAATGAAGTGTTCATGACTCTCTGTTGACTGAAGGTTGTATAATGAAGTGTTCCTGTCTCTGTTGAATGAAGGTTGTATAATGAAGTGTTCATGTCTCTGTTGACTGAAGGTTGTATAATGAAGTGTTCATGTCTCTGTTGACTGAAGGTTGTGTGTTCATGTCTCTGTTGACTGAAGGTTGTATAATGAAGTGTTCATGTCTCTCTGTGACTGAAGGTTGATAATGAAGTGTTCATGTCTCTCTGTTGAAAGGTGATAATGAAGTGTTCATGTCTCTCTGTTGACTGAAGGTTGTATAATGAAGTGTTCATAATCTCTGTTGACTGAAGGTTGTATAAAGTGTTCATGTTCATGTTGACTGAAGGTTGTATACTGGAGGTTGTGGAGGTAATGAAATGCTCATGTCCCTGTTGACAAAATATGTCCCAGATCGAGCTTAACCTTTCTTTTTTTTTCTTTTGGTTGGTCGTTTGTGTTCTGCATCTAGCCGACCACGCACCTGCTTTCTGTTCAAAGGTGACGAGGGCGGTTCCTTCCTGATGATTCACCTCCACTCTACTGATGGGTCCCCCTCCAGACCGGCGATTGTTCTTAAAGTACAGCGTCATCATCTGTTTGTTGACCGCCACTGGCCCACCAGACACTCGCACTGTTCTGCACGAGTCCTCCTCTGGCTGGCACTGGTGGGGACTCGGCACCGCAGGCGGCCTGTTCCTCGCCTGGCTCTGTCGTTGCATGCCTCCAGACACTAGAGTCAGATAGATACATCCACCGCGTGAATATGTCTCTTCAATCCATGGAATACAGACATGAACGAGAATTACGAACAGAAAAAAAAAAAAAAGACATCGATCATGAAGAAATTATATA
Organism: Conus betulinus; assembly: GCA_016801955.1. Taxonomy (NCBI): domain Eukaryota; kingdom Metazoa; phylum Mollusca; class Gastropoda; order Neogastropoda; family Conidae; genus Conus; species Conus betulinus. Next base: position 459,090 of record JADBJO010000717.1, on the reverse strand, counting down.
ATGAACCGTCAATCACTGAGCAAACACTTAGCATGCTGTAGAGCTCAGGCGCCTCTGCTACATGTTAAACTGAGCTTTTACCTGGTTGAAAGGGTTTTGTGACGTGTTAAAGATATTCTGTAACATGTTAGGAACTATTCTACGTTGAAAAAAAAAATCTGTGACATATTAAAGGACCCAGTGATGCGTTGAATGGACCGTGTATATTAAAGGACCCAGTGATGCATTGAATGGACCGTGTATATTAAAGGACCCAGTGAGGCGTTGAATGGACCATGCATACTTAAGGACCCAGTGATGCGTTGAATGACCGTGTATATTAAAGGACCCAGTGATGCGTTGAATGGACCGTGTATATTAAAGGACCCAGTGAGGCGTTGAATGGACCATGCATATTACAGGACCCAGTGATGCATTGAATGGACCATACATACTTAAGGACCCAGTGATGCGTTGAATTGACCGTGCATATTAAAGGACCCAGTGATGCGTTGAATGGACCATGCATATTAAAGGACCCAGCGATGCGTGGAATGGACCATGCATATTAAAGGACCCAGTGATGCGTGGAATGGACCATGCATATTAAAGGACCCAGTGATGCGTTGAATGGACCATGCATATTAAAGGACCCAATGATGCATTGAATGGACCATGCATTAAGGGACCTGGTGATGCGTGGAATGGACCATGCATATTAAAGGACCCAGTGATGCGTGGAACGGACCATGCAACATGTCACATCCCCTGCTTTTTCCAGTTGAAGGAGTTTACACTGGATTAGGTGGAATGAACACCAGCTGGGGATCGTTGTCCACATAGTGCAGTCTGAGGGGATCGTTGTCCACATAGTGCAGTCTCTGAGGGGATCGTTGTCCACATTGTGCAAATGAGGAGGACATGACTGTCCACATTGTGCAGTCCGAGAGATCGTTGTCCACATAGTGCAGACTGAAGGGATCGTTGTCCACATTGTGCAGTCTGAGGGGATCGTTGTCCACATTGTGCAAATGAGGACATGATTGTCCACACTGTGCAGTCTGAGGGGATGGTTGTCCACATAGTGCGGTCTGAGGGGATCGTTGTCCACATTGTGCAATCTGAGGGGATCGTAGTGTACATCATACAGTCTGAGGACATCATTGTCCAAACTGTGCAATGTGAGGGGATCGTTGTCCACATTGTGCAGTCTGAGGGGATCGTTGTCCACATTGTGCAATGTGAGGGGATCGTAGTGTACATCATCATGCAGTCTGAGGACATCATTGCCCACATTGTGCAATGTGAGGGGATCATTGTCCACATTGTGCACTCTGAGGATATCATTGCCTACATCATACAATCTGAGGGGATCGTTGTCCACACTGTATGATCTGAGGGAATCGTTGTCCACATCGTACACTCTGAAGGGATCTTCTCCACATTGTGCAATCTGAGGACATCATTGTCCACTTTGTGCAATGTGAGGGGATCGCTGTTCACATTATGCAACCTGAGGGGATCGTTGTCCACATTGTGCACTTTGAGGGGATCTTCTCCACATTATGCAGTTTGAGGGAATCATTGTCCACATTGTGCAATCTGAGGGGATCGTTGTCCACATTCTGCAGTCTGAGGGGATCGTTGTCCACACTGTGCAAGATGAGGAGATCATTGACCACTTCGTGCAAACTCAGGGGATCGTTGTCCACATTCTGAGGGGATTGTTGTCCACATTGTGCAATCTGAGGGGATCTCCTCCATATTATGCAATCTGAGGGGATTGTTATGCACATGTGCAATCTGAGGGGATCTTCTCCACATTGTACAATATACGGGGATCGTTGTCCACATTGTGCAATCTGAGGGATCGTTGTCCACATTGTGCAATCGGAGGGGATCGTTGTCCACATTGTGCAATCCGAGGGGAGGGAAACGTTGTCCACATTGCACAATCTGAGGAGATCGTTGTCCAAATTGTGCACTCTGAGGATATCATTGCCTACATCATACAATCTGAGGGGATCGTTGTCCACACTGTATGATCTGAGGGGATCGTTGTCCACGTCGTACACTCTGAAGGGATCTTCTCCACATTGTGCAATCTGAGGGGATCGTTGTCCACATCGTACACTCTGAAGGGATCTTCTCCACATGTCCGATATGAGGGAATCGTTTTCCACATCGCACACTCTGTTGGAATCTTCTCCACACATGTGCAATCTAAATGGACCATTATCCACACCGTACACTCTGTTGGAACCTTCTCAACATTGTCTAATCTGAAGGGATCGTTGTCCACATCGTGCAGTGGAAGGGAATTGTTGTTCACATCATACTATTTGACGTGATCATCGTCTACATCGCGCAGTCTGATGGGAGTATTGCCTTTGTTGTGAATTCTCAGAGAATGCTGACTCAGACCCTGCTGCTGGCTAGGTGGTGAAGAAAAAGGCTGACTGGCCGAATGACTGAGAAATGGACAGTATGATGTTTCGCTCTCTGTGAGGTCATCGCTGTTCTATCAGCCGCCACGTGCAGACCCTGTCCAGGCTGTCACTTGCATACAATGACACCGCAACCTCTGCTGGAAAACGATTTCCTTTCTGTGTTTAACACACCCTGATTTACATGCATACACTTTGATGAGGAAAGTTAACGATAAAACAAGGCAAACAACAGCACTACTATGAAGTGTTGCCACCAAGACAGAATTCAACAGGACTTACCATTTCCTGTTCCACGTTGAGTGGAGGTTGCTAGGATCCTGCCAGCACAGCCGCCAGCAGGTTGAGGGGCGGCGATGTTCCTGACATCACCGAAGCAGCTGCCACCTGGTTCTTTGGGGGCATGCCGCCGACAGGGGGGTACTGTTGGGCATAGGCCGGTGGCATCCTCTGGCCTGAAGCATGTGCAGGAGGAGTGGCCCTCGTTGGGTGTGGGGCTCTGTAGACATCTCTCTTGTTGGAGCCTGAACCCTTCAGTGGGTGGGCTGCCCTGCCGGGGTAGCGGTGTGATCCCCTGCAGGAAGACGGGCCGATGGGCGGGTTGCGCTGGTGGTGGACGATGTTGGAAGGGATAGTGGTGGTGGTAGTATTGATCGCCGGTGAACTGGGAACCTGGAGTTGTCTGCCATGTTTGTGGAGGACTCTTTGTCCCTTCTCTTTGCATGCTGTCTTCATAGCTCTGCTGCTCTGGAAGCCACGGCCGACGAGACGTCATCGATGTAGGTTGTTGATGGTGTTGTTGTTGCTGTGGTTGTTGAGGAGGCGGTTGCTGATACTGAAACGGTGGCTGGTATTGATAGCTATGGTACTGCTGTTCTTCTACCGGAAAAGCTGCCGACAGGGGTCGCTGAGGAATGGGTTGAAAAACACGGGAGGAACTTGGAGTATTTAAGGCTTCTCTGCTCAGACTCCGTCTTTCATAGGACAGGGATGATGGCTGCGGTGGTGTGAACGATTCTGGGCCTACGGTGGAAGCTTGTGAATCTTCCGGAAGATGGGCTGCAGGATGTTCGGGGGGTTCTCGAGAAATTGGTCGGTGTTCCATGGAGACCTGTTCACATGTCGTCTGGTGGTCCATGTGTGTAGACAAGTTGCTCTGAGCCATACTCAACCCTCTGAGATCTGTTCACGGGGGTCGGTCTGCTGGAACAGGTCTGGATGTGAGCTGCACTGACTGGTACTCCACTTGCTGGACAGGCGGCGGGGTCCGGTGGTCTGGAGAAGGCAGCTGTAGCTGGGGAGAATCGATGATGACGAAAGACTGTTCTGATGCCGGGCTTTCAAGTGCTGTCTGTTGTGGCACTGCCCTCCTCCTCTTTCTTCTTCTCTGGGCTCGTCCTCCTGGTTTGGGGCTTTCTCAGTACCTGTTTTTTGTTCAGTGTCTCTCGAGCCTTCCTGTCTTTGTTCATTCCAAGACACGAGTTCCGAAAGGGCCTGCTTCTAGCAGCTAAATCGATGTTGAATGAGCTGCTGAAATGAAGACTGGCTGGTCGGCCGGACTGGGTGCTAGATATTTTCTCTTCAAAGTGACGCACTTGATCCACCACAGAAACTCGACCCGACCCGCAATCCACCTCTGGGTCACTGTCTGCGGCTTGAACTCTTCTTCTGCTGAGGTCCGGGACCAGTGCCAGAAGGTGTTTCAGGCTCCTGTGCCGTCAACCTAGCTACTTCCAAGTTCAAACCTTGGTCAGGAGACGTTTCCTTCGTTTCTTCGTCCCCGTCCTGACTGAAAACAGCACTGTCTGATGTGAGTTGCCGCGTCTGCGTCCTTTCTCCCCCGCTGTTCGTCGTTTCCAGGAACTGGAACATTCCTCTCATTCCGAGAGGCTCCAGCCACGATGGCGGGAATGTTAGAGTCTGTTTCACTTTCGTAGCTTCCTTCCATGCTGCTTGGAAAATAGAAGTCAAAGGAGAAATCGTCTTCGGTTGTGGAGTTACTTTGGCCCATGGGCTTTTCGCAACCCCAACTTTTAGCGCTTGTTCTGGCTCCCTAAAGTCCTGTCAAGTCACTGCATTAGTTTCTTCCAGAACCAAACTTTTGTCTTATTGAGGATGCTTTAAGAAACAGGCTCGCTGCTCCACCGACAACACGCAAACTGCATTTTTGTGTTGCTTCCTGATCAAACCCAAAATGACATTTTGTCCCTAGCACTTTGTTTGGCTTGTAACACACATGGTCTGATTGTTGTAGTTCTGGCACTGTGTGTTTTGGTTATTACAAACAGGTCCTTTTCTTCTTTTTTTTTTTTTTTTTTTTCGTTTTCGTTTTTTTTTTTATAATTTTTTTTTTTTTTAGATGATTTCAAATTTCTAATGCGTCCCCACGTACAGGTCCAGTAACCGGATCCAGTTTACATCAATATCTAATCTTTGGTGGGTTCCCTCTTTCTGGTCCGGTTTATATTAATCACCGGTCTATACTGTGCTTTCACATACAGGTTCAGTTCACTTTTATCTCTCAGTCTTCAAAGTGCATCCACATGCAGTTCCACTTTACACTGATTTTAATCCTTTTTCTGTCTCTACTCATAGGCCACGGTCATACTGTTCACAATCTTTGGTGTGTTCCCCGCATGTAAGGAAGGCCAGCGTACGTATGTTGACAGATTTAAAGCGAGTCCTTAACATTTCACTCTTCAACCTGCGCTCACTTTAAATGTTCGATCTCTTCAGAATGTGATCAGCGATGGCACTGTATATCATGGACACCGGTATGGGTAGCGTAGGCCAAGTAAGGTCCTCTACTGTGGGGGATTCCTTTTTAGGTGCCATATCTGCACATTGTCACTGTGTCTATACTGAAGGTAGTTCCTAGGGCTGCGCTCTTCATGCGTGAAGTCTGAAAAAGGCATTGAGTTTCTTCTTCTTTTTTTTATCATGCACAGAACAATTAAACCGAGAGAGAGAGAGAGAGAGAGAGAGAGAGAGAGAGAGAGAGACAGACAGACAGACAGACAGACAGACAGACAGACAGACAGACAGACAGACAGAGAGAGAGAGAGAGAGAACAGAGAGAGAGAGAGAGGACAGACAGACACAGACACAGACACACACAGACACACACACACACACACACACACACACACACACACACACACACACACACCGAGGGTCAGACAGTCAGACAGACAGACATTTGCACACAGACAGATTAAAAGCACTAACATAAACAACACACATCAAAGAAGCAAATCGATGGTAAAACGGATTAGGTGAGAGTTTCTTCACATTATGCCATCATACTCCGTCCATGGCCGCCAACACTGTTATGTCTGAAAACAGATATTTTCCAATTCACGCTCAGTACCACTGCCCTGTCTGAAAACAGATCATTTCCAATTCACGCTCAGTACCACTGCCCTGTCTGAAAACAGATCATTTCCAATTCACGCTCAGTACCACTGCCCTGTCTGAAAACAGACCATTTCCAATTCACACTCAGTACCACTGCCCTGTCTGAAAACAGATCATTTCCAATTCACGCTCAGTACCACTGCCCTGTCTGAAAACAGACCATTTCCAATTCACACTCAGTACCACTGCCCTGTCTGAAAACAGATCATTTCAATTCACGGTCAGTACCACTGCCTTGTCTGAAAACAGACCATTTCCAATTCACGCTCAGTACCACTGCCCTGTCTGAAAACAGATCATTTCCAATTCACGGTCAGTACCACTGCCCTGTCTGAAAACAGATTAATTCCAACACTCGCTCTGTAACGCTGCCCTATCTGAAAACAGCTTATGTCCAACACATGGCTAGTAACATTGTATTGTCTGATAACACATTGGTTCCAAAACACGGCAAGTAAGTGCCCTGTGTGATGACAGCTAAATCCCAACACATGGCTAGTGGTAACATTGTGTTGTCTGATAAAAGATTCATTCCAACACGCGGCCATTGACTTTGTCCTGTGTGATAACAGCATAATTCCATCACACGCTCAGTAACATTCTATTGCCTGATACCAGATTAGTTCCAAAACACGGCAAGTGACTCTGTCCAATATACTGACTGATTAATTGCAACACATGGTCAATACCTTTGTCGTAGGTGATAACAGGTTCATTCTAACATACTGTCAGTAACTCTGATGTACTCGTCTGATGTACGACTGATTTATATACAAATCCAATCACTCTGTTCTGTGTACAAAAAAATTTAACTCCAATACAGGATCAACAACTACATCATTTCTGATAATAGAGTAATTAAAAATAAATAAATAAATAAATAAATAAACCGTCCGTAAATCGGCCCTGTGTGATAACAGATTAACTCTGTCCTGTCTGATAACAATTTCCAACACATGGCCAGAAACTGTTTCCCATATAATGAAACAGACTAATTCCAACACATGGCCAGAAACTCTTTCCCATATAACGAAACAGACTAATTCCAACATATGGCCAGAAACTCTATTCCATATAATAAAACAAACTAATTCCAACACATGGCCAGAAACTCTATCCCATATTATAACAGATTCATTCCAACACGTGGCCAGAAACTCTATCCAGTATTATAACAGATTAATTCCAACACATGGCCAGAAACTCCATCCAGTATTATAACAGATTAATTCCAACACATGGCCAGAATCTCTATCCCACATAATAAAACAGATCAATTCCAACAAATAGCCATTAACTCTATCCCATAGTATAACAGATGAATTCCAACATATGGCCAGAAACTCAACCCCATATTATAACAGATTAATTCCAACACGTGGCCAGAAACTCTATGCAGTATTATAAGAAATTAATTCCAACACATGGCCAAAAATTCTATCTCCTATAATAAGACAGATTAATTTTAACACATGGCCAGAAACTGTATCCCATATAACAAAATAGATTAATTCCAACACATGGCTAGAAACTCTATCCCACATAAAAAAAAACAAACAGATTAATTCCAACACATGGCCAGAAACCCTATTCCATATTGTAACAGATTAATTCCAACACATGGCCAGAAACTCCACCCAGTATTATAACAAATTAATCCCCAGTAGATGGCCAGAAACTCTATCCCATATTATAGCAGATGAATTCCAAAACAAGGCAAATAACTCTACCCAATTTAATAAAACAGATTAATTCCAACATATGGCCCGAAAGACTATTCCACATAATAGAACAGGTAATTCCAAAACATGGCCAGAAACTCGATCCCATAGGAGAACAGATTAATTTCAACACATGGACAGTAACTCTATCCAGTATTGTAACAGATTAATTCCAACACGTGGCCAGAAACTCTATCCCATATAATTAAACAGAACAATTCCAACACATAGCCATTAACTCTATCCCATAGTATAATAGATTAATTCCAACACATGGCCAGAAACTCTATCCAGTATTATAACAGATTAATTCCAACACATGGCCAGAAACTCTATCCCGTATAATAACAATAATAAAAACGGATTAATTCTATCACGTGGCCAGAAACTCTGTCCAACATAATAAAACAGACTAATTCCAACACATGGCCAGACACTCTATTCCATATTATAACAGATTAATTCCAACACATGGCCAGAAACTCTATCCCATATAATAAAACAGATCAATTCCAACACACAGCTATAAACTCTACCCCACAGTATAACAGATCAATCCCAACACATGGCCAGAAAGTCTATCCAAAGTTGTAATAGATTAATTCTAACACATGGCCAGAAAATCTATCCAGTATTATAACAGATTAATACCAACACATGGCCAGAAAGTCCATCCAGTATTAAAACAGATTAATTCCAATGCACGGCTAGAAACTCTATCCCATATTATAACAGATTAAGTCTAACACATGGCCCGAGACTCTATCCCATATTATAACAGATGAATTCCAACCCATGGCCAGAAACTGTATCCCATATTGTAACAGATGAATTCCAAAACAAGGGGAGTAACTCTACCCTGTGTGAGAAACAATTAATTTCAAGACACGCCAAACAACTCTATCTTACCTTATGACAGACCGATACTAACACAGGGGGGATAACTCTGCCCTTTCGGACAACACATTAAGTCCAAACCAAGACCAATAACTCTGTCCAGTCTGACAACATTGAGTTTAACATTCGGCCAGAAGATATCGGTTTTGTGTGATAACGGACTTAGCAATCTGGCCACAAATAATCGCCAGAAGTTCGGCGTGAGCAATAAACACACACAGTCAGGATGTCGATTAAGGCCATAGAGATGGGGGGGGGGGGGGGGGGGGGGGGGGGGGGGGGGGGGGGGGGGGGGGGGGGGGGGGGGGGGGGGGGGGGAAAAACAAAAAAACAAAAACAAAAAAACAAAAAAACAAAGTGCCTACAACATATGTATGCCATTCTCCATGAACGTGCACAATAAACACCAATGTACAATCTTCCAATAGCCAGCAAACCGACTCACACAGTTTGCTGTCAATGCAGTTGGCAACAACTGACAGAAGAAGAAGAAGAAGAAGAAGAAGAACAAAAAAAAAAACTGACGGGTTGCACACCTTTTACTTCGAATACGGTTCACAACGAATGCACTGGCGATCTACAGTCTTTCCTAAAATAGCAAACCGACACACGCCATTAACTACCGACACGAATCTGACATACACACATGCAAACTTTCTTTTTTTTTTTTTTTTTAACCCAAACCTGGTATCAACGCTTTGACAGAAAAGACAATATTGGACACACATACACGCGCGCGGACGCGCACGCACTCACTCACAGAGAGAAGAGAGAGAGAGAGAGAGAGAGAGAGAGAGAGAGAGAGAGAGAGAGAGAGAGAGCCCACCATCCCCTCTTTTCTCTCTTCTTCAATCTGGGCTACTTCCTGACCGTAAAGCAGAGAGAGGGTAAATCTGATTTTTTTTTTTCAAACAGTAGCGTAAATGTGATCTTTTCTCAGGCTTTTCTTTGACAGAAATCACCGAGTGTGTCCAAAAATGAAAATACTAACCTCATTTTTGTGTGTGTGTGTATGGGGAAAAAAGTAATCTTTGAAATGCTCAGTTACCTTTGTGTTTTTTACGTTTGGTTACAAACCGCGTGGCGTATCCATGTGCACATCTTTTCTCAGGGTCTTATACTAGTTACAAACACATATTTTGACGAGAAATAGAACTGACAGAAATCACCGAGTGTGTCCAAAAAATGAAAATACTAACCTCATTTTTTGTGTGTGTGTATGGGAAAAAAGTAATCTTTGAAATGCTCAGTTACCTTTGTGTTTCTACGTTTGGTTACAATCCGCGTGGAGGACCTTATCACGCGTATCCATTATATGTTTTGTGCACAGCATGTCCATCTCTATATCGGTGTACAGGGTCTTATACTAGTTACAACACATATTTTGACTAGAAATAGTGATTAAATATTGATGATATGATGAGGTGTAATTGATAAAACGACGTTATCACTTAAACCTGAATGAATTTTGTTTTCAGAACTAGACGGAGAGGCGTTCATGTAGCTCACTGAATGCCAGAAAACATCAAAACAAAACAACCTAACGAGCAACAAAAAGCTGAACTGATGGAAAGTGTGTGTGCGTGTGTGTGTGTGCGTGCGTGTATGTGTGTGTGTGTGTGTGTGTGTGTGTGTGGTGTGTGTGTGTGTGTGTGTGTGTTTGAAGAGAGGGAAGACATAATGGTGAAAGAGAGAGAGAGAGAGAGAGAGAGAGAGAGAGAGAGAGAGGAGAGAGAGAGAGAGAGAGAGAGAGAGAGAGACAGACAGACAGAGAGAGAAGAGAGAGAGAGAGAGAGAGAGAGAAGAGAGAGAGAGAGAGAGAGAGAGAGACAGACAGACAGACAGACAGACATCCAGACAGACAGAAACAGAGACAGAGACAGGGAGAGGGAGAGAGAGAGAGAGAGAAGGAGAGAGAGAGAGAGAGAGAGAGAGAGAGAGAGGGGGGGGGGGGGCAGGGAATGAGACAGAGAGAGGGAGCATCATTTTTGTATTCTTTCAAACTATTTCTCGTGCACACGCAAAACCACGAACGGTCATAATTTGTTTATCTTGTATACTATGCATAAAGTATGGCAATGTAAAAATGTGTGCACACACACACACACACACACACACACACACACACACACACACACACACACACACACACACACACACATACTCACACACATACACACACAGACGCACGTTCGAGGCGCCCGCGCGCGCGTGCGCGCGCGCACACACACACACACACACACACACACACACACACACACACATATGTATCTCTCTCTCTCTCTCTCTCTCTATATATATATATATATATATATATATATATATATATATATATATATATCTATATATATATAATATATATATATATATATATATATATATAGAGAGAGAGAGAGAGAGAGAGAGAGAGAGAGAGAGAGAGAGAGAGAGAGAGACGTGCACACCCACGCATGCAAGCACACACACACCTTATGAAATTACAACTGCTGCAATATGAAAATGACGACATTACATTTTGTTGCACACTTCAGTCACTGCTGCCGCTACCACCACCACACTACCATACTGCTGCTGCTGCTTGTACAACTACTACCATCACCACCACCACCACTACTTTTACAACAACAACAACAACTGCTACTACTACTACTACTACTACTACTACTACTACTATACTACCCACTGTTATCATTTTGAAAGAGAAAAAATAACTATTACTACTCCTCTCCCTTCCTCTTTCCTCATACTACTATTACTACTACTACTACTACTACTACTACTACCACTACTACTACTACTATTACTACTATTACTGCCATTTCTACTACTACTCTCTGTTGTTATTTGAAGTGAAAAATGTCATGTCAACAATTGAAAAAAAAGCGATAAAACTGCTAACATAGTAGTAGTAGTAGTAGTAGTAGTAGTAGTAGTAGTAGTAGCAGCACCACCACCACCACCACCACCACCACAACAACAACAACAATAATAGCATAAGCAATAGCAGTACTAGTAGAACTAATAGCAGGAGTAGTAGTAGTAGGAGGAGGAGGGCAGGAGGAGGAGGAGGAGGAGGAGGAGGGGAGGAGGAAGAGGAGGAGGAGGAGGAGGAAGAGGAAGAGAAAGAGA
>JADBJO010000717.1:425000-432500 GCA_016801955.1 Conus betulinus | reverse complement strand
GACTGAACGCCTGCAGCCAGGACTTCTGAACTTCGATTTTTTGGGCTGGCAGCTGACCAGACATTGGTTCCGTCGTCGGCAGTTGGGCTACCTGGGTGTCTGAGGGGCTGGACTGAGGCAGCTCTGGACACGCCATTCTACCTGAGGGATGTTTATGCTGGCAGATGGGTACAACTGTTTAAACCCCCCCCCCCCCCCCCCCCCCCCCACCCCCCCCCCCCAACCCCCCCCCCCCCCCCCCCCCCCCCCCCCCCCCCCCCCCCCCCCCCCCCCCCCTCGGCTGAATATTCCAGTGGCTGTGATGATGAGTGAGCCTGAAACAGGGGCTCTGATCTAGGTTGTCATACCATTTTGTCAGAGGAAAGACCGGGGACTGATCGTTAGAATTTAGAGTTGGGGTGTGTGTGGAGATAGTTGTAACATTTAAAGGAAATTTTGAGAAAAGAAGTCATTTGAAAATAATGAAATATATGTGTTGAATTGCTAATCGGGCCGTCTGTTTTGTTCAGTGTTGTTTTATTGTTGTATCATCTGTTGGGAGATGGGCCGTGGTATTGGTTGATGTGGAGAAGTTGGAAGTTAGTACAACTGCCAGGTTGAGGCAAGCAAACGTAATTGAAGGTAGTGTTATGCCAGCTAGAACCCTCAATAATCTGAGCAGCGTAGACTGGCGGCGTGACAGTCATTGGCAGTCTTTTATCGACCATCTTCACAAAAATGGACATGACCCGAAAATGATCTGGAAAAAAAAAAAAAATGGTATGTCAGTTGTTTAAAATAAGATGGTCATACATCCAATAGAATAAAAAATAATGATAGCAACACTTTTACCGACTGTTCAGTAGTTCACCTGACGGACGCCTGGAGAATGTGATGACTGACGGGAGTAACGGATGTTTTTCCCCTACAATCTTTATTTTCCCCTTTTATTTTATGAGGGGGGGGGGGGGGGGGGGGTGTGTATAAAAATCTATTGCCTTCTTAGAAAATAATGACAGACTGCAACATAAAGGTGAACAAATTCCATGCGTTCAATGGATAACTTGCGTTTGCATTCTCTCTCTCTCTCTCTCTCTGCTCTCCGTCTCTCTCTCTCTCTCTCTCTCTCTCTCTTCTCTCTCTCTCTCTCTCTCTCTCTCTCTCTCTCTCTCTCTCCTCTTTCCCCCCTCTGTCTCTTGTCTACAGTAGGTGGGATCTAAAATGTAATTTTTTTTCCCCGTATTGGCTCTATTTTCTGTTTCGTTCCATATCTATATTTGCTGATGCAAAGCTTTGCCAGTGTGATAAGGTGAATTATGACTTGTTTCTGTTTCTCTGTCAGCATTGCGGTCTCATGGTATCCTAGGACTGCAATTTCCTCAGATGTTCAGTGTTCTGTTGCACCTCACTTCAATTTCATTTGATAGCTGTGTCCATATTGGTTTCATTTTTTTCGCACCTATAGAAAAAGTGCTCATTGTAGTCTTTCCCCCCATAGTTACAGACATCACATGTTTCACTTTGTGCTAATTTGATCTTTTTGAGCAGAATATCAGTGGGGTAGATATCATGCATTATTTTTCATTGTAACATCTGGAGACGTGTTTCTTTGGTTGCTGTTTTCCATTGCTCACTAACTATATCGGTGTTGAATTTTCTTTTCCAAAAGTTAACAGAACATGGTTGGGCATCTGAAATCAGATTTCTTGGTTCTTCAGTTTTGTGTATTTGAAGTGATTTCCCATCCGAGTAAATGTCAGCGATATCGTGTTCGGCTGTGTGTTCACTGTCAAGGTTGCCCCTTGATGTGTGCTGACTCAATTGAACTTTTCACTGCATTGTATTTGAATTGTCTTTGGCTTGATCGTCCTATTTCATTTTCTACTTCTTGCAAACTAAATGATTTCAAGGCATGACATGTCTTTCACTTTGGTTATCCCTCTAGCTATCCAATCTTTCATATGTAGGTTTTGTTTCTTGAACTGGAAATGTTGGTTGTTCCATATCGGAGAATTTTGGTGCGCTTTTTCATTAGGGCTCTGGAGATCTTCAGTTCGTTTGGTTTTCAACCACGATTTGGGTGTTGTGGTCCAAAAACTATTGTTCTGGGGCGTGCTTGTTAGCTTGTTCTCACAACATGTTTTCAATATATCAAGTCCTCCCACTTGATCATATTCTATTATAGGGAATAATTTCCATTTCCCCCTTCTTTTGCAGTCAGTTTTACCATCCAGCTTAACAGTAGAGCTTCTTAGAGCGTTTTCATGTCTATCATTTTTAAACCACCTTTATCGTAGTCATGATTGAGTATTTTACATTTGATCTTTTCGAACGCTTTTTTTATTGCCTGTTTTCTTTTTCCACAAACGAGTACAAGATATGGTTGATATTGTGCAGTACTTGGTCTGGGAGTCTGATGGATTGCATGACATAGATGAAATGTGGCATTAGAAGTGTTTTTGATATCGGGATTTTGCTGAAGATGCTAAGGTTTCTTCTTGCCCATGTACTGATTGTTCTTTTTATGCTGTCAATTTTTTTCCACACAGTTTCATTCATTTTCTTTTATGCTGTTCCTAAAATATATTCCAAGGATTTTTACTTCTTGAGACCAAGTTAAGTTGTGAGGCTTGTCTGTAAACATTTTGTTTGTCCCTAGCCACATTGCCTTAGTTTTTGTTAATGACATTCGAAGTCCCGATATATTTGCAAAGGATTCGAATATGTTGAGAGCTTCATCTTGGTCAGCTTTGTCCCCAGAGATAAAGGGCAGTGTCGTCTGCAAACTGTTGTGCGTTAATCCTCATCTCCTCTCTATGCGTGATTTGAATTCCTTTGATACTACTGTTTCGAATTTTGATGGCCAGTAGTTTCCACGGTTAATACGAATAGTAAAGAGGATAATGGACAACCTTGTATTATGCCTTGTTCCACTGAGAAGGGTGCGGAAATCCAGTTAAAATGGTTAATACAGCTTTCGGATTGTGATGCGATTGTTTGAAACCAGTGATTAATTCGGGTCCAAAGTTGAAGTGCTTCAGACTGTCGAGAATAAGCTTCTTTGAAATTGTATCAAAAGCTTTTGAAAAGTCGACTGCTAAAAGTAGCCCTGGAAATTTTTTTTAATATTTAGGTAATTGATATATAATATGTTATAAGTATAAGTGCTCTGTTTCTCCCTTTAATAAATCTGCACTGGTCTTCCTCAATAAGGTCAGAAATAACGTGGTTTAGTCCACTGGCTAATGTTTTGGCAAGGATTTTGTAATCGGTGTTGAGTAAAGTTATTGGTCGCCAGTTTGTTAGATGTTCACGTGGGAGGTTTTTACCTTTGTGCAGAAGTGTGATAATGCCTCGTCGTCGCGTTTGTGAAATGTGTCCTACACTATAGGAGTATTCAAATGATTGTAGCAAACTTGTCTTTATTTTTGTCCAAAATACTTTGTAGAATTCTGTTGTAAGTCCATCACATCCTGGTGCAGAAGCATTTTTCATTGTTTTCAGAACTTCGGCTGCTTCCGTCTCGCTAATGCTTCCTTCGCATAGTTGTTTGTTGTCCTCATTTAGTACTGGGTGTTGCGTTTGTTGCCCTAAGTAGTTGTGTACGTACGATTCATCTTCATTGTTCAGATCATTATCACGTTTATAAAGTGATTTATAAAATCGTACCTGCTGCTTTCCAGAATACTATTTTGTTTCACCAATTCTATCCCATCATTTGTAATTATTGATGTGATTGTATTACTTACTGCTCTGTTCTCTTCCAAGGCAAAGAAATACTTGGTATTTTTTTCTCCATCCTCAAATTTTGCGGGTGAGCGTATCTGTGCACCGTGTGCGTGTGCTAAGGTTGTGATTTCTAGTTCTGCTTTGATCTTATTTTTTCCACTTCCAATTGTTATTTAGATTCGTTCGTTTTTTTTTTCTATTTCGTTAATTTTTTTGGACAGTGATCTTTCTTTCCTGTGCCTATTTATAGATTTGTGTTTACTGCATTGTATTGTGCGCTCTCTGATTTTTATTTTAATGAGCTCCCATTTTTCATGGGGAGACAGGTTTGAGAAGGTTGCTTCTATTTGTTCTAAGTGTTGTTCATTTCGTTTACATATATGGTGACTCTGAGTATGCTGTTGTTAAATTTCCAGTATGAAGGACCTCGTGTGAAGTTATTGAATTTTAATGTGGTTTCTACTGCACTGTGATCTGTAAGTGGTACTGAGAGAATGTCTGAACTTTCGACACAAGCTAGAAGTGATTAAGTGGCAAACATGTAGTCTGTTCGTCTTGCAATGAACGGGTTGTTTCTATGCCAGGTGTATTCTTTTGTTTCCTCATGTTGTAATCTCCAAATATCATGAAAATCTGTACTTGTTACAGGATGATTAAAAGCCTCTACCTCCTTCGTCTTATGTTGTTCTCTGGATATTATATCGCTTGTATTATTTTTGACTGAGTTGAAATAGCCCATCCTCAACATGTTTGTTTTATCTGGACCTACTTCATTAATAATTTTCCCTAGTCGAACAAATAAGTGATTTTTTTTTTCTGGGTAATTTGCTGGTGCGTATACGTTGATAAAGTGTAATTTCCTAGCATGCTTCTTGATTTGAATAGCTATACCTTTTCGTCTTCATGTACAAGTTCTGCCACGTGCATGAGTTTCTTACTAACAAGAATTATTTGACCTAAGCTATGGGTCTCTGTGCGTCTAGCAAAAAAAAAAAAAAAAAAAAAAAAAAAAAAAATTCCTCCCCACTACAGTTTCACATTGGACTGCTTCTTCTTTAGTTGTAATGTGTTTCTTGTAATCCGATTACGTCATAGTTTTACTTTTCTCTTCCAAAGATGAATATGCAGTCCCTTGTCTTATTTTTAAGTCCTCTGGTGTTTATGGTTATAGTCCGTATTTGGTCGATTCTGCTTATGGGGTGTTGAAATCATGGTCATTCTCGTTGTCCATGTGCGTAGCCAGGTCGTCAGGGGTGCAATCGCTGTTAGACGGAGCGTTAGGTTGGCGCGCGCCTTGCCTTCTGTGTACGACATCACTTGGACTGTGCCGTTAGTTTTCTTCTCTGTGTGTTTGTCACCCTCAGTTCGTGGGGCCTTCCTTCGATTTGTGTCCAGCGGAGTACGTCTGCTAGGCGATGGCGAGCGCCTCCCCTTGGGTGTGTGGGGAACGACCTCGTCGGAAAGGCAGATTAGCCTGATGTAGTGTTGGCATGGTGCTGCGCTCTCCACAGTCACTCTCGGCAGGCGTGTTGTTCACAGACGACTCGCGCATGTGTTCGGTTGGTGGTGGATTACAAATGGGGTCTCCATTGTGCCCCTCTTTATAACACTGTATACTCTTTATATTGTCTGTGCACGAGGATGCATGGTGTCCATTAGCAAGGCACCTCGAGGACACCAGCACCTTCTGCTCTCTATGGAATAGTGCAGCAGTAAAAGTGCCAATTTTTTTCGTGTTTGGGGGAGTGGGGTGGCCGGCACGTCGATGTACAGAAATCGCCGGCCTGTCCTCCAATGGGTCAGTTTCCCGTTGGCATCCCTGTCCCTTTCATCAGTCAGTCGCGAAGGGCATTTGACATTTAATTGTTTTATCCCCCAACTCTCCCACAATATCATCATTAGACACAGATAGGGAAATGTTGCTAATAATGAGCTTGATCGCTGGAATTTCATTCTCTGCGCCAGTTTTGTCCTTAATCATAAACGGATTTTTGTCCTTTGCTTGTACCAACAACCTACGCAGTTGCAGTCCATTTATTGGTAACTTGGCTCTGGCTTCAGTGGTGATGGGGTAGAGCCTCCACAAAACTCCGATTCGCTGAGTCTCTTCAGTTGTCTCAAAGCCAGGGCACTATTCTTTGTCGTTCACTGTTGGCAAATGTTTGTTGAGCAGAAACACCGGCGTTACGTGGACCGAATCCGACGCCGCCATGGCTGGTGTTCAGCGGTGTAGGGGGACACGATCACATCGGCGCCTTTACTGGTTCTTCCACACAATACTTACTTGTAATATTGCACATGTATTGACTCTGCTGCACTGTAATTTTTTAAAACTTTTTTTTTTTCTATTTGCGTTCATGTATATTTACAGGAAAAAAAGGGGGGGGTGGGGGGTGGGGGGAGTAATGAGGGAAGACAAGTATGTATAGAAAGAAAGAAATACAGAAATCGCCCCAATTTGAACTCGCATATTCATGCAAACATTCTCAAATCAAAACAAACAAAAACGGAGAGAGAGAGAGAGAGAGAGAGAGAGAGAGAGAGAGAGAGAGAGAGAGAGAGAGAGAGAGAGAGAGAGATTTTTTTTTACATCATTATGTTTGGCAAAATATTGAACTCGGGCCTCTGATAATGTACAAAAAAGTGTTCATTTACACGCTTCATCTTACACTTGTGAATCTACTAGTGCAAGTTGTTTAGAAACAAAAACAAAAGGGTATAACTGTTAAACAGTATCATCAATGGTCTGTATGCCGGCCATCTGGTCAAAAATTCTGCATGGTTTAATTTTAAATATGCCATATGTTCTTCAGTTTTGTATCTAAATTTTAATTTGTTTATGAATACATGTATTTGTGGTAGGGTGTTGTTTTACAAACATGTATGTATTGCTTGGCAAATAGTATTATAAAGTAAAAGACGGTGTCGCCAACAACCATATCGTCATAGCCAAATAGTGCGAGTGCTTCTGTCAAAAGTACATTTTCAGCATTCAAACATTTTTTCTTTCATTAAACCGATTGTGAGCATTCCAAAATACTTGTACATGGTGACATTACCAAAACAAATGATCAATGCTATCTTTGAATGTGCTACAAAAACTACAGTTATTATTTTCAACGATTCTAATCTCCTTTAAAACATTTGTGCGTAAACTCCTGTGTAATATTTTCAGTTGAACCACTGCAGCCTTACATCACCCATCTTGTGCGCGTGCCAAAAACCAGGATTTCCAATCATTTTGCATTAACAATTTTATGTCCCATTTATCACAGCATTTTGGCTTAGGGGTTATTTGCAATAAAGATATAATACAAGCCTTATGAGCCTTGATTTATAGCAAAAATGAAACCACTGGTAAAACAACAGGATTAAAATGACAGGATTGAAATGAATCGCAGTTCCCAAGTTGCTGGTTCCAAAACTGCTTATCAGGAGCTCAGGACCGGAACACAAGGCAAGATGATCCATGCATTAGATGCTCGTGAAATAAGTTATTCAAGCTCGATCATCTCTTAACTTTCCATCCAACATGTCTGCACACGCACTAGTACTCATACTCTCTCTCTCTCTTCCTCGGCTCCCTCCCCCTCTTGACCCTCCCTCTCTCTCTCTCTCTCTCCCCTCCTTTCCTCTCCCCTACCCACTTCCTCCCTCCTCCCCCCCTCTCTCTCTTCCCACACGCACACACACACACACACACACACACACACACACACACACACACACACACACACACATGCACACACATGCACACACACACTCTCTCTCTCTCTCTCTCTCTCTCTCTCT
>JADBJO010000717.1:417500-420000 GCA_016801955.1 Conus betulinus | reverse complement strand
GCGTTTCTGAGAGTGTTGCTCAAATTTCCTGACCAACACTGCAGGTGCCTGTATCTCTCGGGCCTGGTTGACGCCGGGATATATTATGAAAGGAAGCGTAGAGTACAGCCCTGTCATGTAGTCTCAGACCGAAATGGAAATCCGTAGCATCATCTTAATCATCCTCATTCTCATTGATCAGCATTAAAAAAAAAAAGTCTCAAATTCTGTGGCCCTTCATGCCCTGCTCTCATGGTGACCACACTTTCGATGTCCTCTCCACGTCTGTGGCCTTGGTTTGGTTCCGTCGGGGTCACCGGTATCGGCGAGTCCATGGGGGCTGTTGAATCTTCCTTTCAACGCATTCTTCCTTGCGCTGAACTCAGAAGCAATCTGAAGCGATCAAAGCTAAGTGCATTTTCGTTATTTTTTTCGTTTTTGTTTCACCTGAAGAAGACCTAAGAGGTCGAAAACGCGTTGTGTTTTGTCTTGTTGTGACTCGTTTTTCCACGTTTCTCTGGGCGGTTCGCTGACATTTATTTAAGATTTGTTTAGATTTCCGCCTGCAGTCGTTTCACTTTGCAACTAGATCTATTTCGGACAAAGTCAAGAATACGTGTGTTCGCCCACAGCATGGCGTCTTTGCTGAAATTAAGGCTAGTAACGAACGAGTTCCTTGTAACCTAAGGAGTAAGTGCACAGGACTGGAACTTTTGAACAAGAAAGACTTACCACCAAATCTCTCCAACAGAAGTTCGTGCAAAGTCTTGAGAACCAGTTTGAAAGTGATCGTGTTTTGTTGAACGATTTGAGAAAATAAAAAGTAACAAAAACAGTTAGGCCTACAACTTGCTGAAATCTGCTCATTTGCCAGATATTTTTTTTTACAGAATCACCATAAATAGAGTTTTAGATGATAGGCCTAATGATTTTCGGAAACCATTTGAGTGCATGTGAATCAGATGACACACCTACTGTGTTTATTAACTATTTGTATTCACTGTTTTGGATACCATGACAACAAATCAAGTCCAGACAAGTCCACTCTAGTTTTGTGTGCATTTGAGAGAGAAAAAAAAAAAAAGAACACACACACACACACGAAAAAGAGGGAAAACGACAACGAGAACAGGAAGAATAAGAATAAGAACAGGAAGAACAAGAGCACGGACAAGCAGAGAGAGAGAGAGAGAGAGAGAGAGAGAGAGAGAGAGAGAGAGAGAGAGAGAGAGAGAGAGAGAGAGAGAGAGGGGTAGAGAGAGCCGCTTTGCCTACAGCCCCACACTCTCAAGTGCCAGCACGCTAACAGCCTGACACATTGTATCTGAACACTACCCGGCTGGCTGGTAGTTTCGCTTCCACCTGCTCACAACAGAAGGGGGCATTGATCGTCCCAAACACCACGGACTCTGCAATCTTCAGGTCAGTTCCTGTGTGTCCGTTTTGTTTGTTGGTCGTGTACTGTGTGCGTCCTTGATTTGACATGAGTCATTGCGTGTGAAGAACAATTAAGTAGATGACGGCACCGTAACTGAAAACGAATGTCGATCACCCCACACCGCTTTCTTCCCGATTTCAGTCTAGAGAAGGCAGCTTTTTGTCGGGGCATTCAGAAACTAGCCGATCCAGTTTAACCTCTATGATCATTTGACCTGATCTCCAAAACTATTTACGACTCCGCCGTTAAAACGACAGTCGTCAAGTGCCAGGTTATAATATCTCATTACATTTTGTTCCATGTACTAACTGCTTCAGTAACCTGAAACGAAGGAGGCCATTTTGGCGGAAATCTTTCAAGCAATAGTTCTCGTCCCTGTCACCCACCACCGATTCATTCCCCTTATCCCCCTTATCCGCTGTGTAGGGGTAGGGGTGTGGAGGGGTGGGGGGTGAGGTCTTGAGACAGGTAAGGTGAGAAAATTCTAGCTCAGAAACTACAAAAGATATAAAAATGAAATATATATGATTTTTGAAGGAAATTGAATGGAGATTTTGAATCTGGGCTTCTTTTGTTTTAATTTTGATCATAAAAAAATTTTAGGCATTTAGATTTGGATAGATTTTTTTTTTTTGCACAATCAAAAAAACATATGTATTTACCACTACAGCTTCACATCCAAAAAAGAACACAAAGCAAAAAAAGTTGAAAAAATAAAGTTTGTATTGTCACACTACACCTGTAAATGAAAGTAAAACAGTCTAGAAGTCTATCCAGACGCTCACACCTCATGCAGACAGGTCAGTTCACGACCACGCCCCCCTCCCCCCCCCACGCCCCCTTGCTGGACTTCAACCCTCTCTTTCACTCCTCCTCTTCCCCTACCTTTCCTGCTGCCCGTGTCACGCCGCGAGCAGGCCGCGCTCCCCTCTCGCGCTGACTAACACGTCGCTGGCCACTCGCACACAGTGCAGAGTACACACTAGGCTAGCTCGTTCGACGTTGGTAACCAGTCAGCTGAACACACTCTTGAGATCGCACAGCACGACTCAATAACTGACGAATATGGCCGGCAATTCCATC
>JADBJO010000717.1:400000-410000 GCA_016801955.1 Conus betulinus | reverse complement strand
TTGTCACCAAAAGTTGTATCTTGTTAACACAAAAGTAACTAAGCATTTCTGTGATTACTTTTTTTTTTTTCCTTACACACATGTCACTCGCACAATTCTCGACGAGTTGTGCGCATCTGTCATGTGTTTTAGATTTGTACAGATCGAGTATGGCTTTAGAGTCAAAGTTTAATCCTCCCCCAGAAGGTAAGAATACTTCTTTTTTAAAAACATGTGGACTCATTGTAGGACAATCGTAGTTCACTGATAGTGCTTTCTTTAAAACATTTTCGATCAAAATTATCAGACTTTGGAATATTGTGACTGTTTTGGAAGTGCTCAGTTCAGTATGCGCGTTTGTGTATTTTGGGCTGAGTTGTATGGGTTTGGTCGTTTCGGTTCTACTCTTACTAATCTATCAATACTTTTGATGTTGAATAGTTTGCAGATTGAGTATTTATGGTGCTGTTCACTTTGTAGGGATTTTTCGTCTGAGGTGCTGGTCTGGCTGGCAGAGTGCACTGGAGGGAGTGTCTGAGCTGTCCTTTCCCTCCTGTGGTGTGGCAGTCTTCTCCGAGGCCAGGACTTGCCTTTCCTCCCCCAGTGTCTTCTTCTTCGACAGCCAGAGGGCCTGCCTACCTCCTGAACAGCCGTATCTCCCTGTGTCTCCCCTCTGGATGGCTGACCGGTGCTCTACTTTTCAACTTCGTTCCCGCATGCTCAGTCGCAGGAGTGGAACCAGCTACCTTCTTCTGCGCCCAGTCTCAGAAGTGATATTGTGTGGACTGCCATCAACGCGTCCGACATTGAGGTCAGGGTGATTTTGTTTTATGTATGTGTGCAAGTCTACCCAGCTTGGACAGCAACCCGTCTGACCAGTGATGTGAATACCAGCAGGATTTAATTAATATCTCGAAAGACTCAAATGACAATTTTTCTTTGAGAATGCTGGAAATTCGTTGTTGTTGTTGTTGTGATGTGATGTCCTAGTACTCATACTATTGATTGTTCTTCTTTCTGTGATTTGCTTTCCATTTGACACAATACAATATATTGTGTCATGAGTGATGCTATGAATTCTTTTCTAGCCTAACAGAGAGTGTGAGTGTACACATGTTGATATAATCAAATTAGTTTACAATTACATGTTGATGTTTTTCATGTGCTATCAAAAAATCATTTCCATCTTCTCATTGTGTATTAAATGTACATTCCTCGCTAAATTTCTGTTCGTGTTGTTATGTTGTAGGGTGGTGTGAGTGAGTGAAAGAAAGAAAGAAGTGATAAAATACAGAAACAACTTGCACGCCTTCGGACATCAAAGAGACTGATTTAAACAGATTTATTACAGATACCCCATCAGTCCACTCTCTGACGTTTGGTAACCCCGACCCTTTGTGTTTGAAATTGAATAGTCTTCGTACTTCTTCTGTTGTTTCATTTTCAGGCTTTTTCAGTTAAAATTGTAAGTGAAAGTGTGTTGAGTGTTTAGTGTTTTCTTTTAGTTTTATTGTGTAATGTGTAATGAGAAATTAATTTATTTGAGTCCCGTCTTAAGTTATACGGGTTGGTAGCAGTGTACGTATATTGTAAATTTCTTTTATTCTGTGCTACCATGGGGACTAGGTTGTGACTCTCCTGTATTATGATTGCTTCCATTCTTTTCTGTGTTGGTATTTTTTTTTTCTGTCTATCCTTTAGCAGTTCTGTCATCATCAAAGTGACTTGTTTGTCTTGTATCCATTGTTTTCCGTTTTCATTAATCCACCCTCATTATTTGTGGTTCTCTTCTCTTTCATTTTCATTGGTGTGGATGTAATCTGCATTAGTCGTTACATGCATTTTCTCCTTTCTTTTATGTAAATTACAGACTTCCTCTGCATTTCACTCTTACACACACAAAACTTGTTACACTTCTTTCACGTGCACCTATTTCCAACTGTTTCTTTTGTATTGATGTGTGAACGATATTAATTGAATCAGTGTATCTCATTTTGTCATTTTCATCCTGTTTTAGTTAAGATTTTTTTTTTTTTGCTGAGATTCTGACCTATTTTCAGCAATAGAAAAAAAAGTTGACCTTGATAAATACTGATAACTGTGGGGACATTGACTGTGTTTTGGGATCACTTTATGTGCTGTCATAGTACTCAAACTATTCATTGTGTGTTTTTTTCTGTGATTTGCTCCCCGATATCATGAATTAGCAGTTTTTTTTTAATAGTGCTCTAAATCAGTAGCTGTTCATTTTAAATGATCTGAGTGAAACTAGTAAGTGTTGGGTGTTAGTTTCTAACTTGTGAAGACAAGAGTTGACTATTTGATTAAGAAAATAATCTCTAATTTCTAACTTGTCTTGTGAAGACAAGAGGGAACTGTTTGGAAAAAAAATCTCTGTTGTCATGCTCTTGAACTTGTGCAACTTGAATCATTAAAGAGTTACCACAAGGGAAATTTGATGCTCTGGTACAACAAGCAAAGTCGCTTGGTATCTCAGATCCTTTGAAAATCAATGAGTATATTGATTCTGCTATGGAGCGTGAATTTAGACTAAGGGAGAGAGCAGCCAAGTTAAAGTCAGAAAAAGAGGCAAACAAGAGAAAAGGTTAGAGTTTTAATAACAGGAAAGAGAAAGGAAATTACTTATGGAGGAAGAAGCACAAAAGCATAAGTTCTTGCTGGAGCGAAAGGAACTTGAACTCAAACTGGCGCAAGCACAAAAACAAGAAGAATCTGATGAGGGACCACCAAAACATGCTAATCAAACTCAGATTCATGGTACCCATTTCCCCAAATTACCCATGTTCAATGAAGCCAAGGATGATATTGATATTTTTTGTATAGATTGAATCTCATGCTGAGATGTTGGGATAGAAAAAGGGAATAATGGCCACTCCACGTAGGTTGTGTGTTACGAGGAGTTGCTGAGTTTTTACCATTCCCTTTATGCCAATGATACTTTGACTTATGAGAACTTGAAGCAACGTTTGTTGAAAAGGTTAGTGGCTACCTCTGAAGGTTTCAGAGAAAGATTTAGAAGTGTAAGACCTGAACAAGGGAAGAATTTTCATGCTTTTTTTTTGACAAGACTTATCCATTTATTGAACGGGTGGATTGAACTGTCAGAGACAGACAAGACTTTTGAAGCACTTCATGATCTTCTAATCAGAGAGCAGATTTTACAGTCTATGTCCAAAGACTGCAGGTTTTTGTTAAGGAAACTTTTGATTCAGCAGAACAGACGTATGCTGCTGCTGAACTCAACTGAGAGGCTCACCCTCACAAGTGTTTAGCAAAGACCGTACAGTCTTTGGTGTTAGCTAGACAGTCAAGTGCAGTTGCTCATGCTGCTGAGTGTTAACAAACTCAACGGTCGGGAACTCATAGTCAGTCTCATCAGGCCAATGACTTCCGTTACAGTAGAGGCCAGTCAAATCGCTCTCCTAGACACAGAGCTTCAGGGCGAGGTTAACTCTGTTGGCAAGGGACCTGCTTATCAGGGAAACCAGTTTTATCAGTCTTGTTCTACAAATTCAGGGACTCAGTCTCAAGAGAAGAAGCCACAACATGCGAGATCTTTCCTACAGTCAGGTAGAGACAGGGGTCAAAGACCTACACAAGAGATCAAACAAAGTCTTATTTGTACTCGTTGCGGTGATGTCGGTCATATCAATCGAAACTTCCCTTCACCTGCAAATGTTCAGCCCCATAAGTACACCTCAGCATGCAAAGTTCTGATTTCCTCTGATATAGAAGAATGTGTTACTTTGAACAGTTTGTCACTGTGTAATGGTTGTGTTAATGATACACCTTGCACTGTTTTGAGAGATACTGGTTGTACTACTGCTGGTGTGAGAAGGTCATTGATGAAACCTGAACAGTGCAATGGTTATTGTCAAAGATGTATACATTTTGGTGGCAAGATTGAGACATCTTCCACTTGATACCGTGCCTGTATGTTCCGTTTTTTACACTGATTTGCTGGGATATTGTGTCATTGATAACCCAGTGGCAGATTTGATACTTGACAATTTGCCAGAGGTCAAGAATGAACCTGACCAGGTTTTGGCTGATCAAATTGCGTCAGTCATGACCAGGCAACTAAAGAAACTTGAAGGTTCTGTTACGCTCCCTTTGAAAACCCCTCCACCCACGTCAGATTCAAATTCAGGTCAATCGATGGATAAACAGACCCCCTAACAGGTTGTTGCTTTGCCTTCGGACTTTGACATTTTTATGTGTTCCATTAGGACATTATACACATGCAAGCGTCAGATGTTACTTTGTCACCTATTTACCGCCAGGCTAAAGATGTTTCCTGATTGTAAATCGCTCAAAGAACTTTGGTGTATGGACGTAAACTCATGTTTTTTCTTGGACCATGGTGTTCTTTGCCGCTATTCACTTAGTAAATTGACACTGTACAGAAGCAACTGTGTGTACCAAAACCTCTTTGTACAAATGTTTTGCATGTTGCTCATGATTCCACTGCTAGTTGTCATGATGATTCTGCAAGAATAAAACATTGCTTCATTTCTATTGGCCGAAGTATCATGTGGATGTCCGTCAATATGTTCAGTCTCTTGTGATGTGTTTCAAAAGAGTAGGAAGCGTAGATCGGTTCCAGTGTTCCTCTTTGGAAAATGCCCGTCATTGATGTAGCTTTTCAGTGCATTTGTATTGACCTGATAGGTACATTTTCTCCATGTTCTCATGCTGATCATAGATACGTTTTGACTGTTCAGGTATCCTGAAGCTGTGCCTTTGAACAACATAGATACAGTTACAGTTGCTGAAGAACTCATGAAAATTTTCAGTCGCCTAGGATACCCAAAAGAGATTTTGTCAGACAATAGTACTCAGCTTGTGTCAAACCTCATGAAAGAGATTTACCGACTGCTGTCAATCAAGTCAGTCAATACAAGTCTGTACCATGCCATATCAAACGGAATGGCTGAACATTTAAATGGTGCCCTTAATTCATGTTGAAGAAAGGGGTACAACAACACCCTCAAGACTGGGACTATCGCCTTCCCAGGTTTCTGTTTGCGCACAGAGAAATGCCTTGTGAGAACACTGGATTCTCACCATTTGAACTACTTTATGATAGGAAACCAAGGGGTCCAATTGATCTGTTGGCAGATTTTTGGAATTTCACACAGACTCAAAATACCTCCCAGCCCATTTACCAATATGTGACAGAACTGAAAACTCTTTTGAAAGAGAGCGTGGACATTGCTACTCAACATTTACAAAAGACTGCTGAGACATATAAAACGTACAAGGATGTTGAAGCGGTCAGGCGCTCATTTTCTGTTAATGATGAGGTACTTGTGTTGTTGCCCACTGACAAAAACAAAGAGTTGGTGCAGTGGAAAGGTCCCTACAAAATAGTTGATTCTATCCTGATAACATTGCATTGATCAACAACAAAAGAAAGGTTTTTAATGTAATTATGCTGATGAAATAGTATATACGTGCATGTGATCCATCCATCTGGCAATATGGAACTTCCTGTGCATTCTGCATGTTGTGTTGATTTACAATTTGACAGGAATGTTCAGAACGTGTCAGCTGTTGATATCACTAATGAAGATTCTGCATCGCCTGTTGTTGTGGACACTCTTTTTCCTGATGGTGCCACTGTTGTGAAAAAGTGTGATTCCAAACGGACGTACTGTTTTTCTAATACTTTACACGATTATTCAAAACAGATGGACTGTTCGTTGTGTGCTTCATTACCTGGATTTGACTGTTTCTCCAAGAGTGATGAACATGTGACAGCAGCGTCTGTGATCACTGAAGACGATGATGACTGGCTTGAAACTGAAATGAATATCCACACTGCCCCGATTGTTACTTCAAAAGAGACTATTCATTATATTCACGTTGATGAGCAATTGTCTGAAGCGCAAAGAGAAGAGTTGAAATCTGTGTGCCATCATTTTTCTGCTGTGCTTACAGATAATTCTGGATAAGTCAAAGCTGGAATTTTTTCATGAAAACCCTGCTCACTGATAACAAACCCAGTAGGTTGAAAACCATACCCATTACCTTTTTCAGCAAGTGGAGTTGTTAAGCAGGATGCTGAGAATATGCTAAAACTTGTTGTCTTTGAGTCTAGGCAGTCTCCTTACAGTTTACCAATTGTGTTTGTTAAGAAACCAGATGGATGGTGTTGTTCTTTTACAGGAGTATGATGGTGTTTTGCATCCTGTTGTTTTCATCGCCAGGAAACTGCTTGACAGAAAGACTTGTACTCTGCTATTGAGACGGAGTGTTTGGAAATTGTTTGTTCTATCCAGAATCCATATCGCTACCTATGCGGACAAAAAAATTGTTCTCCAGACAGACCATAGGCCACTCACATATCTCATTAGTTCTTCTTTCAAGAATGCCGGAGTCACTCGATGGTCTCTCCTGTTGCAAGCATTCATGTATGAGGTTCAGCCTGTTAAGGGTATTGACAATGTTGTCTCTCTGATGTACTCAGCCGGAATGATCAGTCTCTTACTATTCCGTAATGTTGTCAGTCAGAAACATTTTGTATCACCTGTTTTAGTCTTTTTGCTGTGTAGATCGCTATAGTGAAGCATTGGACATTTTGTCCTGATCTACAGTAAAAGGTCAATTATTTTTCAATGGACATTTCATTGTTTTAATAAAGCATCTTAAAGCTGAAATAAAGTACTTTTTGGAAGTCATTTGTCAAATTTTTCATTGTCATAATCACGTTGTTGTTTAAATGCAGTTCGTCAAAATTTTTTTGGGCACATCTGGGTGACAATTTGTAAATTGTCCAAAATTTTCATATCTTTTGAAAATAAATTATTTTGCTGTATTTGACCTTGAAAAATTTTCTCGTGACCTGTGACAAGGGTTCGATTCCCTCTTTGTTAGTTTTTCTTCTAGAAAAGCTGGTGCTTTTTTTTTTTTTTTTAAGGAGGGGGGTATTGTCACACGCACGACTCTCGACGAGTTGTGTGCATCAGCCATGTGTATAGCCAGAGAAGATATTGTGCACTGAATACCTGCTCAGCAGCGAACGTCGACAAATCCGACTGGTAGATTTGCACAGATCGAGTATGGCTTTGGAGTCAGTCACACCTGCTCCGTTCACTCTGTCCCCACTTGTTGGTAGGGTATTGCAACTTTACCCCCCCCCCTCCCCCCGAGGGGTAGAATATTTTTTTCTAAACATGTTGATTCGTTATAGAACAATCGTAGTTAACTGTTAGTGCTTTCTTTAAACGTTTTCGACCAAAATTATCAGACTTTGTTACATTGTGATTGTTTTTGGAAGTGCTCAGTTCAGTATGCCCGTTCGTGCGTTTTTGTTGAGTTGTACGGATTGTAGTTGTACGGAGCTCAGGGAGAGGTGCTCCATGTTCGGGAGGGTAGTAAGAGAAATCCAAACTTGAACACACACACACACACTCACACACACACACACACACACACGCACGCACGCACGCACGCACGCACGCACACACACACACACACACACACACACACACACACACACACACACACACACTTAAAATACTCAGACGCCTTACATTGTTTCAGGACTGTAATATTTATTCTTGTCTTACATTATCGCTTAAATGTTATCGCAGAATGATTGTGTCAGCGCACCATACATCAGGTCACCAAAAAACCCAGACATTATTTGTATCAAACGCACAACCATTAAAGCAACAAGTGAATGTCCATTATTAGCACTGCGACTCAGCATACAGAACTGCATGGCGAGTGTGGAAAAAATGTAATTATGAATTGAAAAAAGAAGTGAGAAAAGTTAAAAAAAAAAAAAAAGGACCGCCTTTACAAAAAAAAAAAAAAAAAAAAATCGAAAATAAAGGAAGAAAAGTGAAAAAAAAAAAAAAAAAAAAAAAAACAAAACAAAACAAAAAAAAAAAACAAAGAAGGAAAAAATAAAAGACCAAAAAAAAAGTAAAGGCGGGGGTGGTGGAGGGAAAAAAAAAAAAAAAACAAAGTTGTACGCATTTTGTCGTTTCGGTTCTACTCTAACTAATCTATCAATACTTTTGATGTTTAATAGTTGTTAGATTGAGTTATTATGGTGCTGTTCAAATTTGTAGCGATTTTTCGTCTGAGGTGCTGGTCTGGCTGGCTGAGTGCACTGGAGGGAGTGTCTGAGCTGTCCTTCCCCCCTCTTGTGGTATGGCAGTCTTCTTTGAGGCCAGGACTCTCCTTTCCTCTGCCAGTGCCTTCTTCAGCAGCCAGTAGGCCTGCCTACCTCCTGAGTAGCCATGTCTACCAAGTGTCTCCCCTCCGGATGGCTGACCGGTGCTCTGTGTTTCGACTTCATTCCCCTGAGCGCAGTTGCAGGTGTGGAACCAGCTACCTTCTTTTGCACCCAGTGTCATATTTGGTGTTGTGTGGACAGCCATCAATGCGTCCAAAATTGAGGTCAGAGTGATTTTGGTTTTATGTATGTGTGCAAGTCTACCCCAGCTTGGACAGCAACACACCTGACCAGTGATGTGAATTCAAGCAGGATTTAATTCATATCTCGAAAGACTCAAATGATAATTTTCTTCGAGAATGTGACAGTTACTTTTGTTGTTATTGTTGCTATTTTATTGTGTCATGAGTGATGCTGTGAATTCTTTCCTAGCCTAACAGAGAGTGTGAGTGTACACACATGTTGATATAATCAAATTAGTTTACAATTACATGTTGATATTGTTCATGTGCTATCAAAAATCATTTCCATCTTCTCATTGTGTATTAAATGTACATTCCTTGCTAAATTCCTGTTCGTGTTGTTATGTTGTAGGGTGGTGTGAGTGAGTGAAAAAAAGAAGTGATAAAATACAGAAACAACTTGCACGCCTTCGGACATCAAAGAGACTGATTTAACAGATTTATTTACAAGCACTCCTCACTCCACTCTGTGACGACACACAACAATGAAGTTACAGCCTTCATTTTTGGACACACTCGGTGATTTTTATCAAAGAAAAGCCTGAGGAAAGATCACATTTACACTAGTGTTAAAAAAAAACAACAACAAACAAAAACAAAACAAACAAACAAACAAACAAAATCACATGTACACAGTAGTACTGCTGAACAGTTAGTAAGTAACCAAGATTGAAGAAGGGCAAAAAGGAGAGAAAAGAAGGGATGGTGGCGATTTCTGTCTGTCTGTCTGTCTGTCTGTCTGTCTGTCTGTCTGTCTGTCTCTCTCTCTGTCTGTGTCACACGTGTTCTCTGTGTGTGTGTGTGTGTGTGTGTGTGTGTGTGTGTGCGCGCGCGCGCGTGCATATGTGCGTGCGTACGTGCGTGCTTGCGCGCGCACGCGCGCGCGTGTGTGTGTCCTCAATATTTTCTTTCCTGTCAAAGCGTTGATACCAGCTTTGGGTAAAAAAAAAAATTGCTTGCATGTGTATATGTCAAATTCACACTGGTAGTTAGTGGCGTGTTTCGGTTTGCTATTTTATTTTATTTCTTTTTTTTTTGCTGTCCCAACCTCTGCGCCACCTCAGAGGCAGTGCACCCACGCCGTTCATTCCGACAACCCGTCCACAGTCACAGCCCGGTCGGCCCCGCCGCAGCCCCGGCACCGGCAATCCGCAGGGAGCAGTCAGTGTCAAGTCGTCAAGCGGCGGCCCACCGAGGAGACACTGCACTGCTGCCGAGTCACTTCGGTTGTGTTCAGTGGCGCCTGTTCTGATCTAACATACGCAGGACACCACCTACTAAGCTCCCTACTGACGACAATAATTGCTTAGTCGCGGAGCCGGCGTGAGTGAGCTCTCCCTCCGGAGGACGCCACCACGTCCGTCCGACGACAGCCCCCATGGACCCGCCGATACCGGTGACCCCGACGGAACTAAACCAAGGCCACTGACGTGGAGAGGACATCGAAATTGAGGTCACCATGAGAGCAGGACATGAAGGGCCACAGAATTTGAGACATTTTTTTTTTATGCTGATCGATGAGAATGAGGATGATTAAGATGATGCTACGGATTTTCCATTTCGGTCT
>JADBJO010000717.1:362500-395000 GCA_016801955.1 Conus betulinus | reverse complement strand
GATGTGGACAACGATCCCTTCAGGTTGCATAATGTGGAGAATATCCCTTCAGGATGTACGGTATGGACAACGATCCCCTCAGATAGCACAATGTGGAGAAGATCCCTTCAGAGTGTACGATGTGGACAACGATCCCCTCAGATCATACAGTGTGGACAGCGATCCTCTCAGATTGTATGATGTAGGCATTGATATCCTGAGATTGCACAATGTGGACAACGATCAATTCAGCTTGCACAATGTGGACAATGATCCCTCTAATTGCGCAATGTGGACAATGAACGCTCCCCTCAGATTGTACAATGTGGAGAAGAATCCCTCAGATTGCACAATGTGGACAACGATCCCCTCAGTTTGCACGATGTGAAGAAGATCCCCTCAGTTTGCACGATGTGAAGAAGATCCCCTCAGTTTGCACGATGTGGACAACGATTTCAGATTGCACAATGTGAACATCGATCTCCTCAACTTGCACAATGTGAACAGTGATCCCTTCAGATTGCACAATATGGACAAGGATCTCCTCAGATTATGCTATGTGGACAACAATCCCCTCAAATTGCACAATGTGGACAACAATCTCCTCAAATTGTACAATGTGGACAATGATCCCTCAAATTGTACAATGTAAACAAGGATCTCCTCAGATAGTGCTATGTGGACAACAGTCCCTCAGATTGCACAATGTGGACAACGATCCCCTCGCCTCAGATTGCACAATGTGGACAACGATCCCCTCACAGTGCACAATGTGGAAATTGATCCCTTCAGACTGCACGATGTGGACAACGATCCCCTCAGACTGCACGATGTGGACAACGATCCCCTCAGATTGCACAATGTTGAGAAGAACCCCTCAGATTGCACAATGTGGACAACAATCCCCTCAGTTTGCCCGATGTGGACAATGATTTCAGGTTGCACAATCTGAACATCGATCTCCTCAGCTTGCACAATGTGGACAATGATCCCTCAGATTGCACAATGTGGATAAGGATCTCCTCAGCTTGCACAATGTGGACAACGATCCCCTCAAATTGCACAATGTGGACAACAATCTTCTCAAATTGCACAATGTGGACAACGATCCCCTCAAATTGCACAATGTGGACAACAATCTTCTCAAATTGCACAATGTGGACAACGATCCCCTCCAATTGCACAATGTGGACAACAATCTTCTCAAATTGCACAATGTGGACAACGATTTCCTCAGACTACACAATGTGGACAATGATCCCCTCAAATTGCACAATGTGGAAAATGATCCCTCAGATTGCACAATATGTACAACGATCCCCTCAAATTGCATAATGTGGAGAAGATCCCCTCAGAGTGCACGATATCGACAGCAATCCCCTCAGATTGCACGATGTGGACAACGATCCCCTCAGATAATATGATGTGGACAATGATCTTCTCGCGACTGCACGATGTGGACAATGATCCCCTCAGATTATATGATGTGGACAATGATGTCCTCAGTCATATGATGTGGGCAATGCTCTCCTCAGGCTGCACGATGTGGACAATGATCTCCTCAGATGGCACTATTTGGACAACAGTCTCCTCAGATTGCACAATGTGGACGATCATGTCCTCAGATTGCACAATGTGGACAACTATGTCCTCAGATCATATGATGTGGACAATGCTCTCCTCAGATTGCATGATGTGGACAATGCTCTCCTCGGACTGCACGATGTGGACAATGATGTCCTCAGACTGCACAATGTGGACAATGCTCTCATCAGACTGCACGATGTGGACAATGATCTCCTCGGACTGCACGATGTGGACAATGATGTCCTCAGACCGCACAATGTGGACAATGATCTCCTCAGACTTGCACAATGTGGACAATGATCTCCTCAGATTACACAATGTGGACGATAATATCCTCAGACTGCACAATATGGACAATGATCTCAGATTGCACAATGTGGACAATGATCTCCTCAGATTGCACAATGTGGATAATGATCTCCTCAGATTTCACAATGTGGACAATGATGTCCTCAGACTGCACAATGTGGACAATGATCCCCTCAGATTGCACAATGGGGACGACGATCCCCTCAGATTGCACGATGTGGACGACGATCCCCAGCTGGTGTTCATTCCACCTAATCCAGTGTAAACTCCTTCAACTGGAAAAAAAAGCAGGGGATGTGGCATGTTGCATGGTCCATTCCACGCATCACTAGTTCCTTAATATGCATGGTACATTCCACGCATCACTGGGTCTTTTTTAATATGCATGGTCCATTCAACGTATCACTGGGTTTTTTTTTTATATGCATGGTCCATTCCACGCATCACTGGGTCTTTTAATATGCATGGTCCATTCAACGCATCACTGGGTCCTTTAATATGCATGGTCCATTCCACGCATCACTGGGTCCTTTAATATGTACGGTCCATTCAACGAATCAATGGGTCCTTTAATATGCGTGTTCATTCTACGCACCACTGGGTCCTTTAATATGCATGGTCCATTCAGTGCATCACTGGGTCCTTTAATATACATAGTCCATTCCACGCATCACTGGGTCCTTTAATATACATAGTCCATTCCACGCATCACTGGGTCCTTTAATATGCCTAGTTCATCAAATGCATCACTGGGTCTTTTAATATGCATGGTCCATCAACGCATCACTGGGTCCTTTAATATGCATGGTCCATTCAACGCATCACTGGGTCCTTTAATATGCAGGGTTCATCAAATGCATCACTGGGCCCTTTAATGTGCATGGTCCATTCAATGCATCACTGGGCCCTTTAATATGCATGTTCATTCAACGCATCACTGGGTCCTTTAATATGCATGGTCCATTCCACGCATCACTGGATCCTTTATACGCATGGTCCATTCAATGCATCACTGGGTCCTTTAATATGCGTGTTTATTCAACGCATCACTGGGTCATTTAATATGCAGGGTTCATCAAATGCATCACTAGGTTCTTTAATGTGCATGGTGCATTCCACGCATAACTGGATCCTTTAATATGCATGGTCCATTCAATGCATCACTGGGTCCTTTAATATGCGTGTTCATTCAACGCATCACTGGGTCCTTTAATATGCATGGTCCATTCAACGCATCACTGGATCCTTTATATGTATAGTCCATTCAATGCATCACTGGGTCCTTTAATATGCGTGTTCATTCCACACATCACTGGGTCCTTTAATATGCATGGTTTCATTAAATGCATAACTGGGTCCTTTAATATGCATGGTTCATTCAACGCATCACTGGGTCCTTTAATATGCATGGTCCATTCAACGCCTCACGGGGTCCTTTAATATGTATGGACCATTCAACGCATCACTGGGTCCTTTAATATGCATGGTTCATTCAACGCATCACTGGGTCCTTTAATATGCATGGTTCATCAAATGCATAACTGGGTCCTTTAATATGCGTGTTCATTCAACGCATCACTGGGGTCCTTTAATATGCATGGTCCATTCAACGCCTCACTGGGTCCTTTAATATGCGTGTTCATTCAACGCATCACTTGGTCCTTTAATTTGCCACAGGTTTTTCTAAACATATTACAAAATAGTTTTTAACATGCTACAAAATATCTTAAACACGTCACAAGACCCTTTCAATCAGGTAAAAGCTCCGTTTAACATGTAGTAGAGGCGTCGGAGCTCCTACACAGTGATTGACAGTTCATTATATCATTTCTTAATGATCGATTTTTTTTTTCTGTTTGTAATTCTCGTTCATGTCTGTATTCCATTGATTGAAGAGACATATTCACGCGGTTGATTTATCGATCTGACTCTAGTGTCTGGAGGCATGCAACGACAGAGCCAGGCGAGGAACAGGCCGCCTGCAGTGCCGAGTCCCACCCAGTGCCAGCCAGAGGAGGACTTGTGCAGGACAGTGCGAGGGTCTGGAGGGGGACCCATCAAAGGAGTGAAAGTGAATGATCAGGAAGGAGCCGTCCACGTCACCTCACTCACAACAGAAAGCAGGTGCGTGGTCGGCTAGATACAGACCACAAACGACCAAACAAAAAGAAAGAAAAAAAGTGAAGTTCGATCTGTGACAAAATTTAGTCAACAGGGACAGGGACACTTATTACACTACCTTCAGTTAGCAGGGAAGGAACACTTCATCCAGTAGACAGCAACATGCA
Source organism: Conus betulinus (assembly GCA_016801955.1). Lineage (NCBI taxonomy): Eukaryota > Metazoa > Mollusca > Gastropoda > Neogastropoda > Conidae > Conus > Conus betulinus. Next base: position 390,837 of record JADBJO010000717.1, on the reverse strand, counting down.
CACTTTATTGTACACCATCCAGACAGGGGAGTCATGAACACTTTATTGTACACAACTTCCAGACAGGAGGAGTCATGAAAACTTTATTGTACAACTTCGAGACAGGAGAGTCATGAACACTTTATTGTACAACTTCCAAACATTGGAGTCATGAACACCTTATTGTACAACTTCCAGACAGGGGAGTCAGAAACACTTTATTGTACAACTTCCAGACAGGAGAGTCATGAACACTTTATGTACAACTTCCAAACATTGGGGTCATGAACACCTTGTTGTACAACTTCCAGAAAGGGGGTGGGTGGGGGGGGGTGGGTGGGTGTCATGAACACTTTATTGTACAACTTCCAAAGAAGGAAGTCATGAACATTTCATTGTACAGCTTCCAGACGGGGTGGGGGTGGGGAGGGGTCACGAACACTTTATTTTACAACTTCTAAACGAAGGGAGTCATGAACACTTTAATGTTCAACTTCGAGACAAGGGGGGGGGGGGGGGGGGGGGGGGAGTCATGAAGACTTTATTGTACAACTTCCAGTCAGGTGGAGTCATGAACTCTTTATTGTACAGCTTCCAAACAGTGCAAATTCCAAGCAGGAGAGTCACGAGCACTTTATTTTATAAGTTTTCAGACAGGGGAGTCAAGAACACTTCACTGTAAAGCTTTCAGACAGGAGAGTCATGAATACTTTATTGTACAATTTCAAAACAGGGTAGTCATGAACACTTTATTGTACAATTTCCAAACAAGGGGAGTCATGAACACTTTATTTTATAAGGTTCAGACAGGGGAGTCGTGAACACTTTGCTGTAAAACTTTCAGACAGGTGAGTCATGAATATTTTATTGTACAATTTCCGAACAAGGGAAGTCATGAATACTTTAATGTACAATTTCCAAACAAGGAGAGTCATGAACACTCTATTGTACAATTTCCAAACAAGGGGAGTCATGAACACTTTATTGTACAATTTCCAAACAAGGGGAGTCATGAATACTTTAATGTACAATTTCCAAACAAGGAGAGTCATGAACACTCTATTGTACAATTTCCAAACAAGGGGAGTCATGAACACTCTATGTACAATTTCCAAACAAGGGGAGTCATGGAGACTTTTTGCTCACTCGCCAGAGAGGGCGTCATTAACACTTTATTCTACACTTCCAGACACGGGGGACATGAACACTTTATTGTAAAACTACCAGATAAAAGGGGTCATGAACATTTCATTGTACAAGTTCGACACTAGGTATATGAACACTTAATTGTACAACTTTCAAGCATGGGGAGTCATGAACACTTTATTGTACAACTTCCAGACAAAAGGGGACATCAACTCTTTAGTGTAGAAGTTACAGACATTGGGACATGAAGACTTTATTGTATAACTTCCAAACAGGGGAGTCATGAACACTTTATTGTACAAATTCCAGACAGGAGGACTTGAACACTTTATTGTATAACTTCCATACATGGGGGTGGGGGTGGTGGGGTATGAACACATTATTGTACAACTTCCAAACAAAGGGAGTCATGATCACTTTATTGTACAATTTCTAGACAGGGTGGAAATGAACACATTAATGCATAACTTACAGAGAGGGGAGTGATGAACACTTTATTGTACAACTTCCAGAATTGGGAGTCATGAACACTTTATATTGTACAACTTCCAGACAGGGGGACATGAACACTTTATTGTACAACTTACAGAGACGGGAGTCATGAACACCACTTCATCGTACAACTTCCGGACATGGGGGTCACGAACACTTTATTGTGCAACTTCCAGACGGGTGGGGGTGGGGGGTGGAGGGGGGGGGGTGGGTTAATGAACTTTTTATTTACAACTTACAAACAAGGAAGCCATGAACACTTTATTGTACAACTTCCAGACAGGGGGTCATGGACACTTTATTGTGCAACTTCCAGATGGGTGGTGGGGGGGGGTGGTAGTGAGAGGGGGGGGGGGGGTAATGAACTTTTTATTTACAACTTACAAACAAGGGAGTCATGAACACTTTATTGTACAACTTCCAGACAGGATAGTCATGAACACTTTATTGTACAACTTCCAGACAGGATAGTCATGAATACTTTATTGTACAACTTCCAAACAGGGGAACCGTGAAAACTATTCCCGTAAAACTTCCAGACAGGGGGTCATGAACATTTTATTGGAGAACTTCCAGACAAAGGGTAATGAACACTTTATTGTACAATATCCAAGCAACGGGAGGCATGAACACTGTATTGTACAACTTCCAGACAGGGGAGCCATGAATGCTTTATTGTACAACTTCCAAAAAGGGGTGTCATGAACACTTTATTGTGTAACTTCCAGACTTGGGGGGGGGGGGGGGGGGGGGGGGGGGGGGGGGGGGGGGGGGGGGGGGGGGGGGGGGGGGGGAGGGAGGGAAGCTAAGAAGACTTTAGTGTAGAACATCCAGACAGGAGGGATCAGGAACACGTTATCGTACAACGCCAAACAGGGGAGTCAGGAACACTTTATAGTATTACTTTCAGATAGGAGAGTCATGAACGCTTTATTTGTAAAACTTCTAAACAGGGGAGTCATGAACAGTTTATTGTAAAACTTTCAAACAGAAGAATCATGAACACTTTATTGTGCAACTTCCAGAGAATGGAGTCATGAACATTTTATTGTAAAACTTCCAAACAGGGGAATCATGAACACTTTGTTGTACAACTTCCAAACAAGGGGAGTCATGAAAACTGTCAGGCACTAATTTCGTCTGGTGTTAGCGTGTCTAGGGGGTGCTGACTATTTATTCGAATTTTGGTCTCTCGCCGTGACTCTCTCATTCAATTCAGTCACTGAAATCAAAATGTAAATCAACCACACATTTATTTAAATACATAAGTATGCACGCAACCAAATTATTAAATCATAGCCTAAAGCAAGTCCTTCACATTGACTAAAGCGAGTCATTCCTTTTTGTGTTTATGTCTTGTGGGTTCAGAAAAAAAAAAAATGCAGTTCTGGCCTGTCTAGCCAGCACACATCAGTTCCTGTCGTCGTGTGATCAATCACGGAAAAATTCCTGGTCAGTCGACGTTGTCGTGACCCTTGATCATCGGTCCTGTAGACATTGTTCGTTGATGATGTGCCTTGCTTCTCGTGGTCCACGTATATCAACCTCAGGCTTGACTGGGCCCTCAGGATTTGACCCTATCTACAGCATAAATATATACCCGCCCTTCTCTAATACTAGGAAATAGAGGTTCTATTTTCTTATACATTTCTACAAATACGATTGCTCTTGTTTACCCAGATGCATTTACACAGATCTCATTCGTCTATGTACATCTTCCACATATCTTTATAATTTTCCCATGCGCAAGCCAGACTTGAGATGAATGCATTCTCAACATTATTACTTCAACCAACTATGCATACACTCTCACATGCGCAGTTAATACATGATTATCTCTTCGCAGCCAAGCCTGCGTCAGTAATATCAGAGGTGCACTCCGTCTCACGCACCAACACATTTCTATTGTTTTACATAAATACAGACACTAATCGCACCTGGCGAACAGAAAAAATTACAGCGTACAAAACAGAACAAGCACCACAGAACTTCTGCACACAGCTTCTTCCACTACCGTGATAAGATCTTGATTACAACTAAATGTTACTTACATCAGTCCAGCAACAGGAGTTTCCATTCCTCTCTACGTGAATTCAATGAACACACCTAACTGCTGCTGTTTATGTCAGCAAAATATATAAAATCAATCAATCAATATATATATATATATATATTGAATTATAAACAAACCTTGCTCTTATGTCTTAGATTGTAGAAATAGGGGGGTGATAAGCCTTCATATCTGCAGTGGTAGATGATTCTGCCTAACTGACAGTATGTGCTTGAGTGGGTGAATGGGGAATAATAAATGCTTCGTCTCCCGCTTCGGAGACTGTAAGCTTGCTGAAGGTTCATTTTGAGAAGCATTTATTATTCCCATTCACACCCACTCAAACACATACTGTCAGTTAGGCAGAATCATCTACCACTGCAGATATGAAGGCTTATCACCCCCCTATTTCTACAATCTAAGACATAAGAGCAAGCTTTGTTTATAATTCAATATTTCTTGCAGTCATTGCAACGCCAAGCTTTATTGTAATATATATATATATATATATATATATATATATATATATATATATATATATATATGTGTGTGTGTGTGTGTGTGTGTGTGTGTGTGTGTGTGTGTGTGTGTAATCTCGCTTACTTACTCGGGGTTCCGCAGAGACAGGGAAAATAACGTCACGGTGCTTGACGTCGAACACCGTGACGTTCTCAGCTGGGTGAACTAGAAGGGCTTTCGTTTGCTCTCGGGAAGGGCTCTTCGGGTCTTGATCCTCTGTCAGCAGGACGGATCCTCCTGGCCGTTCCTGGCTGTGGTGAAGTCCTGGCGTGGGTAGAGGTGGTGCGTCGGTAGGGACAAGACAGATGGCCAGTCCCGCCTCGGTGTTTGTGTCCTCGAGGATGTTGCCACACCACACTTCTGTTTGCTCCTGAATGGACTCCACCAGAGAGTACTAGCTTCCAGGAGGTCGTGTGCTGACAGGGAGACTCGGCAGGATCTGTAGCCTTATCACTCTGGAGAGCCTAGAATTGCGATGCTACTACGGCCATGTAAAATCTCCTTCTCCCCGTTTTCCCCGAGTGTCCTACCCAGCTCCCTACACTTGTGCCCATAGCGACCAGTCAGGGTGTTGAAGAGGACTGGCTGAGCCTGGCCTCCCCAATCACAGCTCTTGGAACACTCTGATGCAGATTACAGTTCTGAGTGAAGCCTTTATGCAAACCTGTTACGTACTTCATTCAGAACTGTGTTCCTAAACAATGCAGCACAAAGTATGGGTTTGTCTCAAAGACAGAAGGGGGCTTGGTGTCTGACAACACCTCTCTTGTAAAACATCCCGACGGAGGCTCATGAACACTTATTGTAAAACTTCCAGACAGGGGAGTGATGAACATTTTATTGTAAAACGCCTAGACAGGGGGAAATGAACACTTTATATTACACCAACACTTCATTGAACAACTTGCAAACAGTGTGTCATGAACGCTTTATTGTACAACATCCAGACAGGGGATCATGAAAACTTCATTGTACAACTTCCAGACAGGGAGGTGGAGGGGGTGGGTCATGAACACTTTATTTATAACGTCCAAACAAGGGGAGTCATGAACTCTTTATTGTACAACTTCCAGACAGGAGAACATGAACACTTTATTTTACAACTGCCAAACAGGGGAGTCGTGAACACTGTCCTTGAAAATCTTCTAAACAAGGGGAGTCATGAACTCTTTATTGTAGAACTTCGCTCAGGGGGTCATGAACGCTGTAGGGGAGAATATCCAGACAGGGGGATAATGAACACTTTTTTGCACAATTTCCAAACAAGGGGTGTCATGAACATATTATTGTGCAACTTCAACTTCCAAACAGGCGAGTCATAAACACTTTATTGTACAAATTCGGGAAGGGGGGAGGGGGGGGGGGGGATCATGAATACCTCACTGTACAACTTCCAAACAAGGGGGGCATGAACACTGTATTGTCCAACTTCCAGACAGGGAAGGGGGAGTCATGAACACTTATTTGTACACCTTCCAGTCAGGGGGGTCATGAACCCTTTCCTGTACAACTTTCAGACATGGGGAAATGAACACCTTATTGTACACCTTTGAGACAGTGGGGTCATGAGGACTTCACTGAAAAACTTCCAGACAGTGTGTCGTGAACACTATTGTACAACTTCCAGACAGGGGGTCATGTACACGTTATTGTACAACTTCCAGACAGGGGGTCATGTACACGTTATTGTACAACTTCCAAATAGAGGAGTCATGAACACTATATTGTGTAACTTCCAAACGGGGGAGTCGTGCACACGTTATAGCACAATTTCCAGACATGGGGTCATCAACACTTTCTTGTATAAGTTTGAGACGAATGGGGGGGAGGGGGGTCATGGCCACTTTTGTTGTACAACTTTCAGGCAGGGGGGTCATCAACACTTTATTGTACAATTTCCAGATAGGGGGTCATGGACACTTTATTGTACAACTTCCAGAGAGGGGGTAAAGAACACTTTTCTTGTACAGTGTTCAAGCAATGGGAGTCATGAACACTTAAACTGCAACTTCCGGACAGGGCAGTCATGAACACTTTATTTTACAACTTTCAAACAGACGAGTCATGAACACTTTATTTTACAACTTTCAACAGACGAGTCATGAACACTTTATTGTACACCTACCAAGCAGGGAGGTCACATTATTGTACAACTTCCACATATGGGGGGGGGGGGGGGGGGGGGGGGGGGGGGGGGGGGGGGAAGGGGGGTTGAAGGGGGGGGGGGGTTCATGAACACTTTATTGTACAGCTTGCAGACAGATGGGTCATAAACACTTTAGTGTACAACTTCCAGACAGGGGAGTCAGGAACACTTTATTGTACAACTTCCAAACATGGGGTCATAAACACTTCATTGTACAACTTCCAGACAAAGGGGTATATGAACAATTTATTGCACTAGTTCCTGACATTGGGGACATGAACACTTTATCATACAACTTCCAGACAGGGGGACGCGATCACTTTATTCTGCAACTTCCACATATCCACATATGGGGGGGGGGGGGGGGGGGGGGGGGGGGGGTCATGAACACTTTATTGTACAGCTTGCAGACAGATGGGTCATAAACACTTTAGTGTACAACTTCCAGACGGGGGAGTCAGGAACACTTTATTGTACAACTCCCAGACAGGGAGTCATGAACACTTTATTGTACAACTTCCAGACAGGGGAGTCAGGAACACTTTATTGTACAACTTCCAGACAGGGGAGTCAGGAACACTTATTGTACAACTTCCAGACAGGGGGTGATGAACGTTTTATTGTACTCCTTACAGACAATGGGGCCATGAACACTTCATTTTACCACTTCCGGATATGGGATCGTAAACACTTTATTGTTCAACTGACAACTGGGTCGTGCAAACTTTATAGTACAACATCCAGACAGAGGGTCATGAACACTTCATTGTACAACTTCCAGACATGGGAGTCATGAACAATTAATTTTGCAACGTCCAGACATCGGGGTCATGAGCACTGTATTATACAACCAACAGACAACTTAATGACAGGGGGTCATGAACACTTTATTGTAAAACTTCCAGACAAGGGGTCATGACCACTTTATTGTACAACTTCTAAACAGGGAGTCATGAAGACTTTAATGTACAAGTTCCAGAGATGGGAGTCATGAACATTGTATTGTACAACTTCCAAATAGCAAAGTCATGAACACTTTGTTGTACAACTTCTAGACAGTTAGGTCATGAACACTTTATTGTACAACTTCCAGACAGGGGGTCATAAACACTTTATTGTACAACTTCTAGACAATTGGGAACATGAACACTTTGTCGTACATCTTCCAGACAGGGGGTCTAAACACTCTATTGCTCAATTTCCAGACAGGGGTAGGACATGAACACTTTATTTACAACGTCAAAACAAGAGAAGCCATGAACACTTTATTTTACAACTTCCAGAAAGGGGGAGGGGATTGGGGGTCATGACTACTTGATTGACAACTACCCACAAGGGGAGTCGTGAACACTTTATCGTATAACTTCCAGACGGGGGAGGGGGCGAGCATGAACGCTTTATTTGCAACTTCCAAACAAGGTGTGGCATGAAGACTTTATTTGTAGCTTCCAAAAAAGGTGTGGCATGAACACTTTATTTGTAACTTCCAAACCAGGTGTGGCATGGACACTTTCTTGTACAACTTCCAAACAGGGGAGTCATGAACACTCAATTGTAGACCTTCCAGACAACAAGGTCACGAACACATTATTGTACAACTTCAGTGAACAGAGACATAAAACACTTCATTATACAACCTTCAGTCAACAGAGACATTAACACCTCATTATACAACCTTCAGTCAACAGAGAGACATGAACCCTTCATTATACAACCTTCAGTCAACAGAGACATGAACCCTTCATTATACAACCTCCAGTTAACAGAGACATGAACACTTCATTATACAACCTTCAGTCAACGGAGACATGAACACTTCATTATACAACCTTCAGTCAACGGAGACATGAACACTTCATTATACAACCTTCAGTCAACAGAGACATGAACACTTCATTATACAACCTTCAGTCAACAGAGACATGAACACTTCATTATACAACCTTCAGTCAACAGAGACATGAACACTTCATTATACAACTTCAGTCAACAGAGACATGAACCCTTCATTATACAACCTTCAGTCAACGGAGACATGAACACTTCATTATACAACCTTCAGTCAACGGAGACATGAACACTTCATTATACAACCTTCAGTCAACGGAGACATGAACACTTCATTATACAACCTTCAGTCAACGGAGACATGAACACTTCATTATACAACCTTCAGTCAACAGAGACATGAACACTTCATTATACAACCTTCAGTCAACAGAGACATGAACACTCATTATACAACCTTCAGTCAACAGAGACATAAACACTTCATTATACAACCTTCAGTTAGCAGGAACATGAACATTTCACCATTCAAAAGGGTGTTAATATAGTGAAGGTTCTAATCACACACAAAAAAACCCAGATGGTTAGTCTTTGGTGTGTTTGAATGATAGATATTGATGGTCAAGCAAAAACTTTCTTCATATCATTTTTTAAAGTAATATATTCCAGTTTTCAAATCTAAATTGAACGTTCGAGAACACCCCTCCCCAATGTCCACAGATAGCCTCTAACTGTCTAGAATAGTCACACTTTCACAGGTATCAAAACACTTCTCTAAAACTCCAGAAATATAGTTTAGTTCACTCGAACATATACGCTTTATCAGGCAATAAAACTCTTCCCTAGTCTCCACAGATACATATTAGTTGATTAGAACACTAGAGCGTGGTTGGAGAGACCTCACCGGCTGAACAGCCAGACCCACCAAGTGACTGTTGTGTCGTTGGACGCGGTGAGTCTCAAAGGCCACACACCACAATTAGGATTTTGCACTAAATCACTACATACCCCATGTAAGCATTTTGAGGCAGCATTCGACGTTGAACTGATGAATGATCACACACACACACACACACACACACACACACACACACACACACGCATGCACGCACGCAGGACGCACGCACGCACGCACGTACACTCACACGCACGCACGCACGCACACACACACACACACACACACACACACACACACTTGCATTGCATTGGAGGGATTCCACCGATGACATCAAACACATGACGTCCTCCTCATCTGACGTCACATTTCAAGCCTTCGCGCTCACCCGTGACCCTGTCTTTGCACCAGGTTGTATCCCCCAAACAGCCCCGTTCTCTTGGTTTTTAATCTGTCTGCTTGGAACCACCTGGCTTGTTCCTTGATGGCCATTGTTATTATCATTATTATTATTATCAAAATGCTATATCATTATTATCTTAAACAACTGAGTAGAATGAACCTTCAAGCACAATAGAGATTCTCCATACAATTCAATTGCGTCAGTCTATAAATACTCGACTCCTTAAGCAAGGCCTTGGTGCATTCATTTTTGGTGTGCAGCCATAGCCTCTGAGGGTGAGTCGGCTCCAGCAGAAGGAGCCACGGTGAGTGTACGAGGCCTTCCGGCCGAACAGAGCGAGGATGTCTTGATGCTGTACTTTGAAAGCTTTCGGCGATCTGAAGGAGGGGACGTGAGGGAGGTTTATCTAGATGAGCAGACTGGTGTGTTCTTCGTCACCTTTCACACATGCTGAAGGTAACGATTGCATGACCGTTTCTGTCTGTCTGTCTGTCTGTCTCTCCCTCCCTCTATCTCTCTCTCCCTCCCTCACATACACACACACCAGGATTATTACATGAGCGCGCACGCACGCACGCATGCACGCGCGCGCGCGCGCGCGCGCACACACACACACACACACACACACACGCGCGCGCGCGCACATCACACACACACACACACACACACACACACACACACACACGCACGTATGCACGCGCGCTTGCGCGCGTACGTGAGCAAATGCACACGAAAAGAGACGGACGGTAAAAGTTATATTTATTCTCTGTTCTTATTTCTCTCATGTTTTCAGTCCTCAGTTTTCCCACAGATGGTGAAAAAGTGGCATTGGAAGTTCTCTTCTCGTTGTCCTCTTATTTCAACTCATCTGTTTTTTTTTTCTACAAATTATGAAATAGCATTGTATGTTCTCTTCTCGTTATCCTCTTATATCAAGTCCTCTGTGTTTTCTACAAATGTTGAGGCTGTATTGTATTTTCTTTTCGTATTCCTTTGACCTGTTCTGTCCTCAAATTTCCCACAAAGAAGAAAAACAGAGGTGTTGTAGGTTTTCTTCTTATAATCTTTCTTTTTATTCTAATATTTTCGGTCCTCAATTTTCTCACAAACGCTGAGAAGTGGCATTGTATTCTCTGTTCTTATTTCTCTGACATTCAGTCCTCAGTGTTCCCACATCTGGTCAAAAATAGCATTTGTTACGGATGGTGCGCAGTGCATGTTTTGCTGCCTGACTCTCACCTGAAGACGTTTGGATGCGTGTACGACTTTTCCCTACACACACCCACACCACACTAACATAGACAGCCAGGCAACAAGTTAAGTTTCTTTTTTTCTTTTTGCTGCCTGAACCATCAAATCAGAAACAAGTGCATGTTAGATAATAAGTACGAACATATAGAGTATGAATTTTTCGCCACCACCAAAGTGTGCACAACGATACTAGGTACTATTTTGTCACAATAACAGTACTTTTCACACAGCAAGCCAGGCTGGCACCAACAGTTCGCACACCGGTCAAAGTCACTCACTAGAGCAGTTCGTGGAGTCTTCTCCCAGGAACTCCCACGCACCAGAAGAACACCAGAAGAAAGTCGTCGTCCTGACGAACTCTGAAGCCCTTTTACACTCCAGCTCGTTGCTGTCCTCGCGGACAGGCTTTCAACCCTCCTTCCCTCCCCCCCCCCCCCCCCCCCCCCCCCCCCCCCCTTCATGGGGCGGAGACGGCGGCTGGGCTTGTGCTGCTCCCCACACCGGTTGACAGTGCACTAACGACGTCTACTAACCCTCGGTCAGCCGCTCAATACCCTGGCAGGGTAGAGACAGGGGCGGGACACAGGCTGCACCCCCCCCACACAGGTGGCAGTCAGTTTCAGGTCAGACAAGGGGCTTCACCGATACCTGGGGGAACTTATAGCTACCTTGATTATCTAGCCTACTTCCAACACATTTATCGTTCTTGTTTCTAACTAACAGTCACTCTTCACATAATACATTTCACTGGAACTTGGAGAAAAATACCAATAACAGAATCTACAAAATTTCAGTGTAGTGGGTGCATACAATAGAAAATTTTCTTTAACACCATGACCGTTTTCACTGAGAGAAAGGATTTCCACTTGGAACCCTTTTTCAAAGTACCAAGAATACAGTTATTACATATCAAGGAACGATTTCCGTTCGTCCCTTTTTATCTTTCATATAACAAGAATCAGAATACATTTTCCGATAATTATGCACAATAAATTTCATTGCTCACTTCCAGAGCTCACCAACACTCACATCATGATAATACTTCAGAGAAAAAGATAAACAACACCTTTTTTTTTCCAAAATAAAGGGATTTAACTACATTATCAGTAAACATATTCTTTCTTTTTTCTACTCACTCCATTCTCTTCATCCTCCTCTCGACTCGCATTCACTAACTACAATTTCCTACTGTCATCTTATGCTTCGTTAAATCATAAGGTATATCAAGGGAACAATCAAATATTTTCAGCCCTTCGCCAAGAGCTGGAAAGTTCCTAACCACATAACACATACCAGACTGCAGCGAGCGGTCACACACTCCAGCCTTCCTTCGGCTCGTTTGGATAACTTGCTCGGCCGGTAGCTCTTCGGACACTGAAGGGAAATGTTCGATCCCCGACTCACACAAAACGCAAGTGAGTAGCAGTCAGGTAAACAGGCCAACCGGTTTTACAGGTTTCCCTGTTCCGGTCAGCGTATCCCCAAAATTTGGGACCGGACGAAACACGGTCCATCACAACATTGTATGTTCTCTTCTGATTTCATTCTCAGCCCTCCATTTTCCTAGAAATGATAAAAAAAAAAAAAAGTGGCATCGTACGTTCTTTGCTCTGGTAATTTCAGATTCGGTTGTCCCACAAAAGTTAGAACTTGGCATTGTATATTCTGTTTTCAGTACCTTGATATTTTCAGTCTTCCATTTTCCCACGAAGGATATAAAGAGGCACTGTGAATTGTGCTTTCATTACCCTGATATTTTATGTCATCAATTTTTCCCACAAATGTTAAAAAGATGGCACTGTATTCTCTTCTGTTATAACCCTGACATAGAAATGTCCCTTTTCTCACAAATGATAAAAGGTGACTTCATATTCTCTCTATTGCCGCGACATGTTCATTTTTCATCTGTTTTCTTTCATGTTCAAAGACAATAGCCGCAAATGTTGTATTCCTATTATAAATCTATTTCGTGTGTTCGTGGTTTCCATAGTTGCTAAGACAGTAGCAGTGCATTCTGTGTTGCTGTTGTTCTTACATTTTTCATGTTCACTTTCTCACAGATGCTAAAAGAGTGGCGGCGCGTTCTCACACCATTGATAACCAGAGGCTTGAGGTTCGCCTGGAAGATCCCCCCAAGCCTTACTCTGACCGAATCCTGCTGAAGAACCTGCCTCCTCTCCAAAACCGCGGATGAGCTGTTGAACTTTGTGGGAGCCAAAACCAAGCTAGACGTGGACAACATTCGCTTTGGGGAGGATGGAGCCACTGCGGTCGTCGTCTTTACAACTTGCATTAGTAAGTGGACTGTAGTGTTAAACATTAATTTGCAACTGTCGTGTACAGCCATTCAGCCGATGGAACGGTTAACCACAGCAACAGAAAGCTGTGGAAACAAAGGCAGCGGTCTCTGAACTGTCTGTAAACTGAAAACAAAATGAAAGAAAACTGAAGCACGTCTTGACACACAATGCAAGATAGACGAGTACATTTTCAAGAACTATGTCTTATACAGAGGTCAATGAGAAGTATGCACAACACAGTTCTTCCCAGGTGGTAGCACGAATGAGAATATTTGCCTTTCCACTCACAGAAGTTCGTTCATTGTGTTCAAGTTACAGGGAAAAAAAAAAACTCAATACTAATGGGAAACGGTCGCACCCCCAATGGGTAGTCAACCCCTGTTATAAAAACGTTGCATAATGCAGTGTTCCTTCATGGCTACACTGAGCACTTTTAACATACTAGATTCTTATTGACGCCAACCACACACACGAGCTTTGGCTGGTACTACAGGTAATGATTTGAACTGGTGGTTGTGTTCTGCACACAAAGAATATGTCACTTTGTTCAGTAATCACATCACCTCGATGGGGGCGACCCTCCCTAACCAGGCAGGTCCCCAGATGGCGGATAGGGGTATCCACCCAGATATGAGGATTAGCTGCGATATAAGTCAGGCTTGCCTGGACGAATAAGCTGTCCTGGACCAAACGACGGTGTTCCTAGCAGGATGGGGCAGGATAACAGGTAACACTGTTATCGCCATTGAAATACCCATATGTCCTGTGACAGGAGCATCTCCTAGTCCTGGTGAAGGACACCCCAGTGAACAACCCCCCCCCACCCCACCCCCAGTCATGAACTAAGGGAGAAGCCCCCCAAGAGAAAACTTGATCCAACCTGTCAAAGACGGAGTGTGTCAGCTACGATGCGGGTTTCCGGGATGAATCAGGACACATATGCATCAACGATCATGGTTATGTGTCAGACTGCACTTTCGTCAATGTTTTGATAATAGGGAAGGGGCGGAGCCGGGCCCCTAAGCCTCAAAGGGGCCCACCCATGGGACCAGTATCTCTCTGCTGATCTGGAGGTCAGGGAAAGGCGGAGTAGAGCTACTGACCAGACAAACAAGCCACCTGTCAGATGTTCTATGGCACCAGTCTTGGCCAGAGGGCACAGAGCGCAGATGCAGCTTTGGGGCAGCCGTCAAAACCCCGAGAAGACTGCGGAATTCATTATGGCGACAGGATTGAAGATCTGACGCAGCCAGCTAAAACTGACCGCAGAAGAAGAAGAAAAAGACGAAGAAGAGGAAGGAAAAGAAGATGTAGTCCACATGGTTCTTTCCGAGGTGATGAGAGAGGCTCTTTGTTCTGTCATCAAAGTGGACATCGCCTTCGTGGTTCTTAGGTAGGCTTCTGACAGTGGCCATCGCCCACGCAAACTCTGCTGATGTCATCATAGAGGTCACAAGTTCACGTATCACATCAGGCATGGCCTGTTTTAAATCAAATAAAGCTGATTTTTTTTTTTTTCAAAAATTCTTAATTTGATGATGCATGCTTCAAAACAGGAATCAACTTATTCCCATGCCTTTTGATGCAGTTCATTTTATGGTAAGTTGAAGGGCTGTTGAGTATAAAAGACTAAAGAGTTTTTGAGGCTGTAAGATGTACCATTTTTGCATAAAACGGATGGCGTCGCTCTGAAGAGCGAGCCAAGCACTAAATATGTTCCAGTTTTGGTGCATATTCAGGCACTGTCCATTATGAGTAAACCGGTACATCTGACAGATATATGCTTTTGTCAGAAAACAACTCCTTGAGGCGATGAATATTTTAAGGTGAAATCGTACTACGTGAGTAAAAATGTTTTGGTACCAAATTCAATTAATCATGTCTATGTTTTACAGGAACAAACACAAATTATATAGAGACTTAAACGTTTGTCATTTCTTCGTCTTTCTCTTTGTTAGTGTATATATGCATTCAAACCCGTACACGCACGCACGCACGCACACACATACACGCATTGATATCCAGTCGACAAAAAACCCTGCAGATATGATAGTTTCTTTGCTCTGCTACAGGCATGCACCTCTTCTCTGTACCTTTTTCGCAAAAAAATTTTCACATGTCTTGATCGAACAATCTGCCCTTAAACACGATTTCTGTGCTTGCTTCCTCTTTCACTCTTACACATGTTTTCTTGAAAACTGAAAACAGCGTTGTGCCAAAACAGAACATCTGTCGTTTACAGGATTTTAGTGAGAAAATCAAGCCATGCATTTACAGATATACCATTTTTGGCCAAAAAAAAAACCTTTATATTAGCGCGCGCGCGCGCGCGTGTGTGTGTGATTATGTGTATGCGTGTGTGTGTGTGTGTGTGTGTGTGTGTTTCTAACTGTACAAGTTTCTTCTCCTCACCCCCTATACCCAATCAGCTTTCGGGGAGGTGGAAGCGGCCATTTGCAAGAAGCAGTGGAAGGGCCAGGAGCTGAAGGTGACCCCCCTACACCAAAGCTGCACAGTGCTGGTGGAGAACTTGCCACGACATTCCCCAGTGACCGAGGATCTGCTGACCAACTTCTTTGAAAACACCCAGCGACACGGCGGAGGAGAGGTGTCCGCGGTACAGATAGACGAGGGGGGGCAGTACGCACTGGTGACATTTGTGGATCCTGAGGGTGAGTTCTATTAGTGTGTGTGTGTGTGTGTGTGTGTGTGTGTGTGTGTGTGTGAGTGTGTGTGTGTGTGTGTGTGTGTGTGTGTGTGTGTGTGTGTGTGTGTGTGTGTGTGTGTGTGTGTGTGTGTGTGTGTGTGTGTGTGTGTGTGTGTGTGTGTTAGTTCTTCAATTTAACGTCTGTTCACTTTAAGTGATATTAGACAAAATGATACAGAAATGAGTGGATGAGGGAAATAGAAATAGTGCATGCAAAATGCTAGAATAGGCCTACGAGTGTGTGTGTGTGTGTGTGTGTGTGTGTGTGTGTGTGTGTGTGTGTGTGTGTGTGTGTGTGTGCGCGACTTTGACAATTGAAATGAAAATACTGTTCTAAATGTAGCAATGTAAAAGATAGATTACAAAGCATTAAAAAAACAAAAACAACAAACAAACAAAAAAAACTGGAAATATTTACACAAATGAGCCCACTGGGCTTAGCATCAACGAATTTACAAATGTAAAAGAGGCGTGAAGATTCTGAAAAATGCATAGGGAATCTTTTTGTCGGAAGTTGGAGAGAGATGAGTTTAAATAGGAACAATTAAAAAGAAAATGCAGAGTATTGAAATTGTCGACTGCTCCACAAGCGCATTGTAAATTTCTGTTGAATTTTGTACGAAGAGCGTTAACTTTAAGCCTATAAAAGAGAGATTCCAGTTTCCGAAATTTGTGTACATGTACATACGTCTTTGTATACGTCTTTGTTTACGAATTTGAATGGACGAGTCAGATGGACGAGTAGATTTCTGAGTTCTTGAACAGCAACTCAGTGAAGAAACTTGTGCATGTATTTCAAAAAGTACTGAATCTTTATACAGGTTATGAAAAGAATCAAAAGAGACTCTTTTTAAGAGTCCATAGGCTTCATGAACTCTCCAAGGTATTTTGATATAGACAGAATTTTCAGAGTTTTTGGATCCCATACGGGCAGTTCTGTCTGCCCATTCATTTCCTACAATCCCACAGTGTGACGGAATCCAGCAAAAGTCCACCGTTGTCCCTCTAGACGTAAGGAAATGCGCGCACACACACATATATAGACACATAAAGAGGCGCGCGCATACGCAAAGACACGCACACACCAATCACAGATCGTGTTATCAACAACTCTACCTCTGCTGCCCCCACCACCACCCCAACAAAAAAAACTACTACTACTACTATTACTTTACTACTACTACTACTACTATCGTTGCTGCTGTTGGCACACATAGTACCTCCACCACCACCATCACCACAGACACATGTGTACACAGAACACACGCATGCATACACACACACACACACACACACACACACACACACACACACACACACACACACACACACACTCTCTCTCTCTCTCTCTCTCTCTCACACACACACACACACACACACACACACACACACACACACATGTCACAAACTTATGACGTGCATGTTTTGAAGACGTCATTTTGTTTCAGAATATTACGTAACTTAGTTACTTTGCCTGCGCGCTCTCCGCGTTGTAAAATAAGTCGTATTTATTTTCTCTCCGGGACGCAATGCTGTGTTTGTACCACCACATAAAACATAATGTTTGAAATATTTCAAATAATGCTACTTCATTATTTTATAGACCGCCATGCCCCGCTAAAGTCTCTATTATAGTCGTTAGGTTGTTGGGGAGATAATTAACACTACGTAGGAATATCAAACAGTCCTCCATAATAGTTCCTGGGAGCAAGACGTTATTTTCAACGCTGCTGCAAAATATTCTTTCAGGACATCACAGGGGTGTTTGGGCTTTAGTTTTTTGCCTTTGGCCCTTGCTACTATTACGATATATGTATTTTCCTGATTGATCAACCTCTTCATCTTCTTTATTCTCACGGTCCACAAGTATCTTCAACCGACGGACGTCAAACTCAAGCAAGAAAAATATTAGTATCAGTTTTGTGTCATTTCAGTTTTTGTATGGATTTGCTTTTGTGTGAAGACATACGTTCGTATGTGAATTTAGTCTACAGAAGTCTATAGAAGTCCAAATGAGAGCTCTGAAGCTAATGATGACAAAATGTTTGACCTGTTAAAATCTGATGTAATGTTAAAATTTCACAAAGTATTGATTATGGGTGATTTTAATTACCCCTTTTGTCAGATGGGATGGAAAGTGGTCAGGGGAGAAAGGTGAGCAAATTGTGGGAAAAAAAATCAATGATGCATACTTGATGCAGAAAGTTAACAAACCAACAAGGAGACCAGGACAGAACCCAACTTTGGATGACTGGATATTAGTGAATGAGAATAATCTTATTTCAGATACTACACACCAGGATCCAGGTGGAAAAAGTGACCATGACGTATTGTCCTTTGGATTTTATGTATTAACAAACTACAACATGAAACCAAAGGCAAGATATACTTTCAATCTAAACAAAGGAAATTATAACCTACTGAGAAGTATAAAAAGAAACTACGATTGGACAACTATGGACTAAATAAATGTAGAAGATAGTTGGAATCACCTCAAGGGAGTACTAACAACAGGTATGGAAGAATGCATTCCAAAATTGAAAATAGGTTCAGTGAAAAACATAAAGCCGATATGGATGGATGGAAAAGCATTTAAAACAATCAAAAAGAAATATAAGATGTTCAAAAGATACTTGTGCACCAAATCAGGACGAGATTACCTAAGATATATTGAAATAAGTAATTTAAAGCAACAGACTTGTTAAGAGAAGCTGTAACAATTACGAAAGAGAAATAGGTAAAGAAAGTAAAAGTACCCCAAAATGTTCTGGAAATATGTTAAAGAAAAGATAAAAAAAAACACTGGAATAGGCACATTGAAAAGGAAAGATGAAAGTTTGGTAGATAACGATAAAGAAAAAGTAGAAACGCTAAACAACTTCTTCTCTAGCGTTTTTACACGTGAGGACGTAAGTAGCGTTCCAAACTTACCAGAGTGTTCCCGATCTGATGGTGTATCTATATGTGATGTAAGGTAACCACGCATGCAGTTAAAAGCAAACTGAAAGAGTTAAACCCTAACAAGTCTCAAGGTCCCGATCTCATTCCACCGCGAGTGTTAAAAGAAGTAAGTGATGAGATAGCTAGTCCACTATGTAATATATTCAACAAATCCTTAGAAACAGGGTCCTTGCCTAGAGATTGGAAGACTGCAGAGGTCACAGCTAAATTTTAAAAAAGATTTTAAAAAAACCCAAAAAACCCCAGACCCAGGTAATTACAGGTCGGTGAGCTTGAATTGTATAGCATGTAAGATTTTAGAGAGTTTTGTAAGGGATGTGGTAGTTAATCATTTTACTGAAAATGACTTATATGCTAAACGCCAACATGGATTTAGGAAAAAGATATCATGTGTCACACAATTACTAGAAGTAATCGACAACCTAACAGAACTGGTAGAAAATGGTGAGCCAATTGATATAATGTACTTGAATTTTAGAAAGGCAATTGATTCTGTCCCCCATGAAAGGCTGCTAACTAAACTAAAAGCATACGGAGTAAATGGTAATGTTCTAAAATGGATCAGAGGTTTTCTTAAAGGAAGGTCACAATTAGTGAGAGTGGGAGAAGAGAGATCCAAGACATCTGAGGTCCTAAGTGGAGTTCCACAGGGTAGTATCCTACGGCCCATATTATTCACTGTGTTCATTAATGATTTACCGGACATGAATCAAACCACATGCAAAATATTTGCAGATGACATAAAAATTTATGATAAGGCAACAAACAGCACAATGGAACCTTTATTTCAATGCAGCAAAATGTAAGGTGATACACACTGGCAAAAAGAATTAACAGTTTGAATATACTATGATTGTGAACGACGAATTGCAGAAAATAAATACGCGTGATGAAGAAACAGATCTGGGAGTAACCTTTGATAAAGATCTATCCTTTGATCCTCACATCCAGCGAGTTGCAAATAAAGCAAATCAGATGATGGGACTCATCAGGAGAACTTTTACCTTTCTAGAAAAGGAGACATTTGTTAAGTTATTTAAAGCATTTTGTTAGGCCCCATCTCGAATACGCTAATGTAATTTGGAGTCCCCATCTCAAGAGACAGTCAAAAGTGATAGAAAATGTACAAAGGCGAGCTACTAAAATCCTGAAAGAGTGTAGTAATTTAAACTATAAAGAAAGATTACATTATCTCCAATTACAATCACCGAAAGGAAGGAGGAGGATCAGAGAAGACCTAATCCAGTTTTTTTTAATATTCCATATAATTATGATGATGTTAATGTGCATGCGCTTTTCAAATTCTCAGAAGTGGGTTGCACGAGAAATAATGAAGGCAAAATTTTTATCAGACATTGCTATACTAACAAATGAAAGTCTTGTTTTGCTTTCAGAATTGCTAATTATTGGAATGCACTGCCTACTAACACCAGATATGCACCTGACATCAACAGCTTTTAAAAAAACTCATAGATGAAGACCCTAAATTGAAAGGCCTTTTCTTTAGTGTTGATTGAATATAATGTTGTTTATAAGATAGGCATGCAACCAGACCGAAATAAAAATTGAAAAATAATGAGGGGACGCAAATAGGCCGTAAGGCCTGAGGCAAAAAAAAAAAAAAAAAAGCCAGTCCTACTACTACTACCACTACTACTACTACTACTACTACATCACCACGCTGACACAGGGTGGAAACCTATTTACCTACTGTATTCGTGGATTTACATCAAGTTATCACGTCTCGGCTATAGCATACCTAGTTTGATTTTTGAGCATTGTGCAACGCGTCCTCTTCGCGTCCTGCGTCGAGTCAACGTCGTATGCCTCTGGTGAGGGAGGCTGGCCGGGTTTTGTTGTGGTGCGAGACTGTTTTTTTTTTCCACGCTACGCTTTGTTCCTGGTGTATCTGGGCTGTTCTGGATTTGTGCTGGGCTGTCAGTGGTGTGGTTTGAATTGTTCAGGGTTTGTTGTGCTGTGACTTCAGGTTCTGCGCTGGGACATTGTTTTGGGACGGTCTGTGTTCTCTGTCGTGCCGTTGTCTTCAGGGTCTGCGTGCCATCGTTTTGGCGCTTGTGGACATTGCTGTCATTGACTGCGGCGTCGAGAGTCTTTGTGACGCTTATCGGTCCTCTGGGCGCTGCGGATTGGAGAGAAGAAAACGTCGGCGACTAAGTAGTAGGCCTATATATTATATGCTTGTATGTGTGGTGTCTAGTCCCCGTACAGAGAGTATTGGGGTGTGCATTGTTTCATCATCATCATCATCATCATCATCATCATCATCATCATCATCATCATCATCATCATCATCATCATCGTCGTCGTCGTCGTCGTCGTCATCATCACAAACATTCTTTTGATTCAATCATAAGTTTGTTTCCCTATTTACTCTTTTGTTTTATTTTTTTGGAAGAAAAGCTGGAGGGTGGGGAATGGTGGTTTGTGTCCAAAGAACATCCTGACAACACAGCGGCAAAATATAATGGCCCTTAGACGTCTATAAACGGAGCCATTGCACTATACTACCCACAGTGCCGTAACGTTTGTGACACACACACACACACACACACACACACACACACACACACACACACACACACACAAATAGAATTACACTAGGTCAGGTTGTTTCATTCAGCCCACAGTTCCCCCCATTTTCTGCTTTATGCAGATGAAGGGATTCTCCATGAGCTGCTTGTTCATTAGCAAGATATACTCTGCAGACAACTTGCTGCCATGATGAAGGGATTAACCATGAGTTTTTCGTTCATTAGCAAGATACACCTTGCAGACAACTTGCTGTCATGATGCGCGCGTATGGAGTAAACATGCCGTGTGTGTGTGATTGATGTTTGCAAATGCGGTATGTGACAATTGGCATTAATTGTATTCAATATAAACGGTGGCTTGGCTGGCGCGCTTTCTGTGGGATCTACTCACAAAGATATTTATTCTGGTCTGTTGATCTCCAGTGGCAGCAAGAGTGTCCGGCCGCCAGGACTACAAGTTGCAGAAGTGCCCACTGGCCGTCAGTCTGTACATGGACTGCTTAGGGGTGTCTGGCGGGAGGTCCGAGCCTGCAGCCACTATCCCCCCACCTCCTCCTCTGACTGACAGTCAATGCCAGAAGCTGACCCATCTGCAAAGTGTGCCTGGCCTCATGCAAGGTCTGCAGGAGTCTCTCACCGCTAGCAATGCTCGCCTGGAGCTGGGGAGAGGACGTGTGCAGCAGCATTGTCTGCACACTGACGCAGGAGGTGCAGAACGTTCATCAGCTGGCCAAAACGTGGGCCCAGGATGTCGATCGCATTCTGCAAAGCCACCTGCAGCCTGTCGTTATCCAACAGGTGGAGCTCACAGCTGAAGAGTTTGCCCAAGCTGAGAGACAATGTCTTCAGACGATGGGCAGAGAGGAAAAGATGAACTTAGCCTATGATGAAGGGAAACAACTCTTGACAATAGTCTACCGAGAAGAAAAACAGCCTGTTGCTGATGAGCTTCTGACCATTGTTCAGACCGCCCAGAGGGAAGTGGAGAGGAAGAAGCAGGAACAGACTGACAAAGTGACCTTCACTAAAGGGAAACAACAGCTGCTGAAGGAACACCAAGATATCCAAGATGCCAGAGAAAAGTATCCCAGGCTTGAAATTGTCTTCAATGAAGAAAATGGCCGCATTGAACTCAAGGGCCAGAAGGAGGAAATTGATTATGTGAAGATGTTGCTTCTACAGGTCAACAACGACATGACCACGCGTCAACACTCCTGGAACTCTGATCTCCATAAGCAACTGATGTCTCTGCCGATTGCCAGGTCAACCGTGGAATCATTTTGCAAGGCTTGTTGTCCGAATGCAGTCATTGAATTCACTGATGATGGATTCCAGGCACACTCCTTTGATACCGAGGCAGCAGAGACGGCGCAGACAACAGCTGTTCAAGCTGTCCAGAGAAGAGTCATTCGATTTGATGATGACCACAGACATGCTATTAAGCTTCAGGAATGGGTTCTGTTGACATGCTCCATCATGGAAAACAGTGACGAGTTAGTGGTGATGGAGGAAACGGAAGATACCTTGACAATGGTGGGTGTCGGGTCATCTGTTCAGAGAGACTACAGACGTCTCATGGACTTCCTGGAGAAGAATGGAATCAGTCACCAGGTTCTTGAAGTTCCGGGTGCACTGCACAGTCTGTTTGAACCGTACTGAAAGGGGAAAGTGAACGAACTCAATCTGAGACAGGACAAACTTTGTCTTTGATAATGAGAATGACCTGGTCTTCATCACCGGCAATAGAGCGTGTGTGGAAACGGCCCAAAGCATTCTTGATGCCTTCCTCCAGGAATCACACTGAAGCAGGTGACCTACACACAGCCTTCAATGGCGGCATTCTTGCAGACTCCTGAATGGGCTCGCAAACAAGAAGACATACTCCTTAATGCCAGATGCGTGGTGCTAGATCCAAGAACGCTGCCTGAAATGTATCGGGAGAAAATAAGTGGCGAGAGGGACGGAGATGCAGCCTCCGCTCAGATGCGCACTGAACAGGGGGCCATGGCATCCGATGGCCTGAACACGGAGCTCACTCTCCACTCTTTGGCATCCAGAGAGTCCAGACGTCATGTCAATGGTAAGCACCGGAAATTCCGGAAATGTACGTGATATCCTTTACTCACTAACCACCCTGGAATGATGATACTGTGGTGGCCATTTAGTCTTTCTATGTGCTTTTTTGGCATGTTATTGCTAAAATCACTTAAATTAGCATTGCGAACTGCTGATTTCACAGAGCTGCATATTGAATTTCCCACTGACGTCTTGTGTCACGGGTGGCAGGGGGGGGAGGGGGGGGGGAGGGGGGGGTAACAGATGTTTTCATAAATGGTGGACGGGGGCAGGGGGGGGGGGGGGGGGGGGGGGGGGAAGATGTTGATATTATATTTTTTTTTTTTTTTTCTTTTTGTTTTTTTTTTTTTTTTTTGTTTTTTTTCTTTTTTTTTTTTTGTTTTTTTTTGAAAGATTTTTCATTTCATTCAGTGGTGGTTACTGTTTGGCATGTTTATGTTTATTCAGTGTCATTCCGAATGTGGGTTTACACACACACACACACACACACACACAGAAGAGAAGAGAGAGAGAGAGAGAGAGAGAGAGAGAGAGAGAGAGAGAGACACACACACACACACACACACACATATATGTGTATATATATATAACAGAGTGATTGACAATTTATACGCTTTTCTGTTTTTCTCTGCATTTTCTTGTTGTTTTTTCCCCTTATTAAAAGTGATTGATGTCTGAGTTATTTTGGCGATTCATCTCACAGCGTTGAGCTCATCTCCCCATTGTTTACAGTTCCAAGACAACCAGCTCCTGTCGCAGAGCAAGCAACGCCACCGGTGCCCACTCGACCCAGAATCTTCCTCAACCCCATGTCAGATATCACCAAGGAGGAGGTGAGTCACCACCAAGGACGCTTTGTGTGCTGTCTGGAGCAGTTAGTAGGAAGAGACCCTAGGGACAGTTCGTCTTCAGAGAAGAAATATCCTTCAGACAACTGTTTCGGCCCTGAACTCCTTACACTCTAAGGGGCCCGGGCCGCATCCAGGTCATGACTCCCAGATGCCATTCTACTGCCAACCGTTTCTTTTTCCTGGCGCTGTCGGGATTCGAACCCGCAACTCTTGGATGGGTGGGTGTCTCAAGGCGTGCCTTTTTAGTCTTACCCCATTGCTAACGGGACGCATGTTGTAAGTTTGGAAATTGAAGCCTAATGAAGTCCACTTTTGTTCCGTCTCGACCAGATCCTGCTGGAAATCTTTTCGGCTGCCTCGGCCATTGGTTTCAGTGATTTAGTCCTCGTCTTACCTGAAATGCCGAACTGTTTCATGAGGTCACAGGCGGATGAGCCTACAAATCTCTAAGGCGAGAACCTGGGCCTGGAAGCCGGATTCCCTCAAGCTGCTGGCTAGGCTGGCATACTTCTCAATCTTGTACAGGTGCGCTTGCTCCATTCTGCGTTCGTATGGCACAGTGAGTTCGACCAGAATCATGTGTTTTGTTGAACCTGAGTGGAGAACAATATCCGGTCTCATGCCACTCTTCCTGATGATCTCTGGATGGTTCTTCCATTCTGGAAAGTCTGCTGTGCATTCCCAGTCATGTACTCCATCCAGCAAACCCTGCTTCCATGCTCTTGATATCACAGCTGTTCCAGACCATGATCTGAGGCTTCCTGCCGTGTAGAACATTGTTCCTGAAGCTTCTGGTGGCGGACAGTCTCCTCCAGCAGTGCTAGCCACATGTGCAGCGACATTGAGCTAGCTGTTTAAACTGTTTTTGCTGTCCTAAGCGGCGTCTGTTGTGATGGAAGTTTATTTCTGGAACTGATTTGTTCATTTACCTCACCTTGTAACCCTAGATGTCTTTGTCTCTGTTTGGGGGTCTGATAACTTGAACACAGCATTCAATGGTTAATGATTGTTCTTTCAGCTTGAAAAATGAAAACGTGTGTCATTCTAAAATGACTGTTTTTCTCCCCAGTATATTGACATAACGCAAGATGGGTTGGATAGATCTGCTTAATAGGCTGCTTTTTTTTTTTTTTTTTTTTTTTTTTTGAGGTGCGTTATCTGAATTTTGGGTTTCTGTTTCTTAGCAACCAAGTATAAGTTTGCATTGTGATGCGCGTAAAGAAACAGTCACAAGATGCATAAAACTACTTTAAGAAAATTGAATTATGATAATTCTGATAATGATAATGATGAGAAGAAGAAGAAGGAGGAGGAGGAGAAGAGGAAGAAGAGTAATGATAATGCTATTAATAATAATGATAATGATAATTCAAGCAGAATCACAGCTGAAGTAATGGATCAGTATTACATCAGGGATAGGCAGGTAGAGAGACAGAGAGAGACGTAAGGGAAGAGAAAGACAGACAGACAGAAACAATGAACTATAAAAACATTTCATAAATTGTATATATTACAATATATACGCATACAACATAATGATTAAGATATTCTTTCAATTTGTTTTATGAATACCTAAAGTGACGGCATCATTATTAAGAGTGTTGGACATTTGGTTCCACAGTAACCATATAGTGTTCAAGATGCGACTTACATCCTAGGAGATGCAATCTCCCACTGAATGACCATACAATATATTGAACAAATTAATAAACGTGTTGAACAAATTTATAGGGTAAAACAGGTGCAGATTAACAATTCCTCCGTTCATTAAAATGATGACTTGGCAAAGATTAATAACAAAAAAAGAAAAGAAAGGAGAGAGAGAGAGAGAGAGAGAGAGAGAGAGAGAGAGAGAGAGAGAGAGAGAGAGAGAGAGTAGGTCTGCGAAAAAGAAAAGTATCTAGCTGTAGAAGCTTTGGTGAAACATTTTGGAAATGAAATGAGGCAGGGAACAGTAAACAATAAACAGTAAACAAGTGGGGGAGTTATTGCTCCCATAAGGAAACCTAACACAGAGTAACTTTTATTCAAGACTGGCACAGCCTGTTAAACTTGAGTAAAGTCAGACAAATACAAAGACGAACAATCTAATACTGGGTGGGTGGGTGGGGGCGGGGCAAGCGCAGGCCAACAACTAAATTGTCTTCATAGTAATGGCTTGGCAAAACTTTGGACTTAAGGAGGGTGGAGGGGGGTGGGAGGTGGAAGTTGGAGAAACTGGGAACATGAAATGAAGAAAATATTATTACAGATACGAAAACTTCACTAGCTGCATAAGGGAACCATCGCAATCCCTTTTGAAGGCAGATATATTTGTATCATCCCACTCCCAAACATCACTCCTGGTGGATGACAAAGGGACATGTGCTGCCCCCTCCCCCTCACTCCCCCCCCCCCCCTTCGCTCCGCCCCCTGAGGAATAAATCCAGACCGACCTCCCCACTCTCCAACCCACACCCCGCCCCCTCCCCCCCCCTCTCCTCACCCTCTTCTCAATGATCAAAGTTTCCTGAACGAAAAACAGACCAATAAAAGCGCCCTGCATCCTAATTTGAGAGGGGGTGATTTTGGACCTGAGCCAGATCAGTTTCCATCCTGTTTCCCCAAACCACTGTCCGGTGAAATGATACGGCCCACAGTCCAAAAACATCCCACGGAATAAAATTGGGCACATACCTAAACTCATGTTGGAATTCGTTGGAGGGGGGGGGGGGGGGGGGGGGGGGGGGGGGGGGGGGGGGGGTATACGCCGCTATTCACCCCTCGGCGTAATTCTGGGCCATGTCCCAAATTACTCACAGGGTGGTTTGGGAATAGGGTGGGGAGTAGGTGTTTTTTTCCTAGTATTGTTATTCCAATAATGTACACAGCACGTTTCAGAAAAAGGATCTGTTAACTAGATGTCATCTGAAGCTTCTAACTGTTTGTAATACCTAAAGTCAAATAGCAGTTTATTTTATTTTTTCTGTAAGAATGTCACTGGGAGTTCTATTTGCCCCAGACTTTCACGCAGTGCTGAACCTAACCACATGTATACTAGTAGCAGCGAAGGGAAATTCCCGATTTTATGTTACATTCTATTCTAGTACCAGCGAAGGGAAATTCCGATCTTGTTGTTTGGCCTGTTGAATGGACACTATGTTGTCACCTCGCATCACATCCCTCAGAATGTCAAATGTACAGTTCCCTTGCGCCCCCAGTGTCTGAAAAATAAAACATGATATTGATATACAATTTTGTTGTTGTTTACTGTTATACCTCAGGTCTACAATTACACACACACACCCCCTTCTCATATTCAGATATGATATGCTGCGATTGATCATTTAATCATTAATGTGTTTTGTCGTTTTGAACATTTTTAGGCATAAACAGGAAGGGAACGTAGGTGGTAGATCGGCCCGGTGTTACTCCTAATTGGGGCGGGGGGGGGGGGGGGGGGGGGGGGGGGGGGGGGGGGGGGGTAGCGGCCCAGGCGCGTGCCCCTCCCCCCCACCTTCCCTACCCACCCACCCTCCCTCCCTCCTCCCAAGCCAGGGAGTAACTTTGCGGAGTGGAGTGACGGCGGTACGTTGCCCTCGTGTTATAATCTTTCATGAGTGACTGTGATATGATGTCTGGCACCAGCACAAAGTGCTGGTTAATTCCAGCAACCCGGCCCTGAGGCTTTGTGATGGTCAAGTGTCCCAAGCCCTGCTTGAAGTAGGGGGCCCTAAGATCCAGCAGGAATGCAGAGCCAAGTATCCTAAAGGCATCAGGATGGGCGACGTGGCCGTCAGCACTGGAGGCGAACTCATGTGCGAAAAGATCTTCCACTGCACGCTGCCCGAGGAGGCCGATGAGGAGAAAATTCGACAGGTGAAAACATGTCTTACACTACATCAGAGCCAACAACCAGGCATCTCTGAACTGATTTATGTCTAGAAAATACAAAATAAAGTGAAATAGACAGAATAATAAGATAAAAAGAATCAAAATAGAAATACAAGATTCAATAAACATACACTGATTAATTTTTTTTAAGATATTAAAAGATAGAAATAATATTAAATTTTTATCATTTAATTCTTATTTTCAATGTGATTTGTTTATTTAAAATAAACTCTCTCTCTCTCATTTTCAATTTTGATATGTTTATTTAAAATAAACACTCTCTCTTTATTTAAAATAAAAACTCTCTCTCTCTCTCTCTCTATCTCTATATATATATATATTCAATTA
>JADBJO010000717.1:345000-357500 GCA_016801955.1 Conus betulinus | reverse complement strand
TTTTGCTCAAGTTCATCATTAGTAGCGAGTCGTCTTTATTTATGTGAATGAAGTCAAGTCCTTTTGTATCAGTCAGCTGATTCATGTTTAATTCTCCTTTAAAGTGTTCTTTTAAGAATGTCGAGTATGTAACGAAGGATGAAGCAGAAAATCAATCAGGGTAGGAATATAATTACTGTATTTCTGTGATCGACAGCACAAGACTCTGCCTTCCCTTCAACCGATGAACCCACTACGGGAATCGAATGCCGTAAGTAAAGATGAGTTTTTGTTTACTGTGTTAGTTGTCTTTAGTCTACTGTTCTGGAAAATTACAGAGAGATTATTGGAATTTTTTCCTTCTAAGATGACTTAGTATCACCATCCATATGATCCGGAGTGCCATTACTACTGTGAGCCTAAAAAAATAAGTTTCCCGTACAAAATAATGTCAGCCTCTCAAAACACACTTTGTTGTAATAGTGCATGCTTTGTGGTCCCCCCCCCCCCCCCCCCCCCCGTTAATAATGCGAGCGACACAGTCAGATACCCTGTATTAATGCGGACCATAAGATCAGTTTTTCTGTGATAATTAACACAAAAGTCAGTTTGTAAAAGTCTGGCATTATAATCAGTTACCCCTTAAACAATGTGAACCTCACAGTTACTCCCCTTGTAATATTGTAATCATCACTGTTCCCCCCCAGTAATAGTGCAAGCCTCATGTTCCCCTATAGTAGTGTAAGTCTCATGTTTGCAGAGGACCAGTGAGGTTTTACACTGTTACAGCGGAACAGTGAGAGAGGGAACACAGTGAAGCTTACATTATTACATGGAAACAGTGAAGCTTACACTATTACAGGGGGTGTAAGCCTCATGTCCCCTGTAATATTGTAAGCCTCACTGTTCCCCTGTAATAGTGTAAGCCTCACTGCCCCCCCCCCCCCCCCCCCCCTGTAATAGTGTAAGCCTCATGTTCCCCTGTAATAGTGTAAGCCTCACTGTTCCCCTGTGACAGTGTAATCCTCACTGTTCCCCTGTAATAGTGTAAGCCTCATGTCCCCCTGTAATAGTGTAAGCCTCATGTCCCCCTGTAATAGTGTAAGCCTTACTGTTCCCCTGTAATAGAGTGAGCCGCACTGTGCCCTGTAATAGTGTAGGCTCATTGTTCCCTGTAATAGAATAAGCCATACTGCCCCCCCCCCCCCCCCCCCCAACTGTAAACCTCACTGCCCCCTAATGTAAGCTACTGTTCCCCTGTAATACTGGTAATAGTGTAGCCTCACTGTTCCCCTGTAATAGTGTAAGCCTTACTGTTCCCCCTTGTAATAGTGTAACCCCAACTGTTCCCCTGTAATAGTGTAAGCCGTACTGTTCCCCCTGTAATAGTGTAAGCCTCACTGTTCCCCCTGTAATAGTGTAAGCCTCACTGTTCCCCTGTAATAGTGTAAGTTTCAACTGTTCCCCTGTAATAGTGTAAGCCTCAATGTTCCCCTGTGATAGTGTAAGCCTCACTGTTCCCCTGTAATAGTGTAAGCCTCATGTTCCCCTGTAATAGTGTAAGCCTCACTGTTCCCCTGTAATAGTGTAAGCCTCATGTTCCCCTGTAGTAGTGTAAGCCTCACTGTTCCCCAGTAATAGTGTTAGCCTCACTATCCTCCCCTGTAATAGTTTAAGCCTCACTGTTCCCCCTGTGTTAGTGTACACCTCACTGTTCCCTGTATGTAGTAAAGCCTAAGTTCCCCATCAGGCAGTGTCACCTGTATAGTTGTGATGTATAGTATAAGCCTCACTGTTCCCCTGTATTGAATAGTGTAGTGTAGCATCACTGTTCCCCAGTAATCGAGTAATCCTCACTGTTCCCCTGTATTAGTGTAAGCATCACTGTTCCCCTGTGATAGTGTAACCTCACTGTTCCCCTGTATTAGTGTAATCCCACTGTTCCCCTGTGATAGTGTAAGCTTCACTGTTCCCCCTGTAATAGTGTAAGACCTCACTGTTCCCCTGTAATAGTGTAAGCCTCACTGTTACCTGTGAATAGTGTAAGCTTTACTGTTCCCTTTAATAGTGTAAGCCTCACTGTTTCCCCTGTAAAAGTGAAAACCCGCACTGTTCCCCTGTAATAGTGTAAGCTTCACTGTTCCCCTGTAATAGTGTAAGCCTCACTGTTTCCGCGTTAATAAGTGTAACCTCACTGTCCCCTCTCTCAATAGTGTAAGCAACACTATCCCCATGTATTGTGAAGCTGCGTCTGTTTCCGTGTAATAATGTAACTTCACTGTTCCCCTCTCTCACTGGTCCGCTTAATATCACTTCATCCCCCCTGTTCACTGTTCACTGTCTGTAATAGTGTAAGCTTCCTGTTTCACTGTGATAATGTAAGCTTCACTGTTTCCCTGTAATAGTGTAAACCTCACTGTTCCCCTGTAACAGTGTAAGCCTCACTGTAACGCCTGTACTAGTGTAAGCCTTACTGTTTCACTGCAATAATGTAAGCTTCAATGTTTCCCTGTAATAACCGAAACCTCACTGTTCTCCTTTAACAGTGTAAGCCTCACTGTTCCGCTGTAACAGTGTAAACCTTACTGTTCCCTTGAAATAATGTAAGCCTCACTGTTCCCTGTAATAACCGAAGCCTCACTGTTTCCCTTTAACTAGTGTAAGCCTCACTGTTCCCATGTAATAGTGTAAGTTCACTGTTCTGCTGATAAGTGTAAGACTCACTGTTCCCCTGTAATAGTGTAAGCCCATCACTGTTTCAAACTGTAATAGTGTAAGCTTCACTGTTTCTACATGTGATAATGTAAGCTTGTTCTGCTGTCGTAATGTAACCTTCATGTTCCCTTTGAATAGTACACTTGATATCCCTGTTAGAGTGAGGTCAGCATCACTGTTCCCTATTGATAGTGTAAGCTTCACTGTTCCCCTGTAATAGTGCAAGCTTCATTGTTCCACTGGATAGTGTAAGCTCACACTGTTCCCTGTAATAGTGTAAGCTCACTGTTCCCCTGTGATAGTGTAAGCCTCACCGTTCCCTGTAATAGTGTAAGCTTCACTGTTCCCCAGTGGATAGTGTAAGCCTCACTGTTCCCCTGTAATAGTGTAAGCTTCACTGTTCCCCTGTAATAGTGTAAGCTTCACTGCTCCCCTGTTATAGTGTAGCTTCACTGTTCCCCTGAATAGTGTAAGCCTCACTGTTCCCTGTCATAATGTAAGCCTCACTGTTCCCCTGTAATAGTGTAAGCCTCACTGTTCCCCTGTTATAATGTAAGCCTCACTGTTCCCTGTAATAATGTAAGCCTCACTGTTTCCCATGATAGTGTAAGCCTCACTGTTCCCCTGTTATAGTGTAACTGTTCATAAGCTCCCACTGTATCCCTTCCCCTGTGAATAGTGTAAGCCTCACTGTTCCCTGTGATAGTGTAAGCCTCACTGTTCCCCCTGTAATAGTGTAAGCCTCACTGTTAGCCTGTAATAGTGTAAGCCTCACTGTTCCCCTGTAATAGTGTAAGCCTCACTTGTTCCCTGTAATAGTGTAAAGCCTCACTGTTCCCCCTGTAATAGTGTAAGCCTCACTGTTCCCCTGTTATATAGTTTAAGCTTCAATGTTCCCCTGTAATAGTGTAAGCCTCACTGTTCCCCTGTAATAGTTAAAGCCTCACTGTTCCCCTGTATATAGTGTAAGCCTCACTGTTCCCCCTGTAATAGTTGTAAGCCTCAATGTTCCCCTGTAATAGTGTAAGCCTCACTGTTCCCCTGTAATAGTTAAGCCTCACTTTCCCCTGTAATAGTGTAAGCCTCACTTGTTCCCCTGTAATAGTGTAAGCCTCACTGTACCCCTGTAAGCCTGTACCTCACTGTTCCCTGTAATAGTGTAACCTCACCTCACTGTAATCCCCCCTCCCCTGTATTAGTGCGAGTCTCATGTTCCCCTGTTTAGTGTGATAATGTAACACAAAAGTCCCCTGTAAAAGTCTGGCATTATAATCAGTTACCCCTTAAACAATGTGAACCTCACAGTACTCCCCTTGTAATATTGTAATCATCACTGTTCCCCAGTAATAGTGCAAGCCTCATGTTCCCCTGTAGTAGTGTAAGTCTCATGTTGCAGAGGACCAGTGAGGTTTACACTGTTACAGCGGAACAGTGAGAGAGGGGAACAGTGAAGCTTACATTATTACATGGAAACAGTGAAGCTTACACTATTACAGGGGGTGTAAGCCTCATGTTCCCGGGTGTGTAATATTGTAAGCCTCACTGTTCCCCTGTAATAGTGTAAGCCTCACTGCCCCCCCCCCCCCCCCCCCCCCCCCCTGTAATAGTGTAAGCCCCACCCCCCCCCTAATAGTGGTAAATCCCCCCCCCCCCTGTAATAGTGTAAGCCCCCCTGTTCCCCCCCCCCCCCCCCAGTGTAATAGTGTAAGCCTCATGTTCCCCTGTAATAGTGTAAGCCTCACTGTTCCCCTGTGACAGTGTAATCCTCACTGTTCCCCTGTAATAGTGTAAGCCTCATGTCCCCCTGTAATAGTGTAAGCTCATGTCCCCCTGTAATAGTGTAAGCCTTACTGTTCCCCTGTAATAGAGTGAGCCGCACTGTTGCCCTGTAATAGTGTAAGGCTCATTGTTCCCCTGTAATAGAATAAG
The DNA here is from genome assembly GCA_016801955.1 of Conus betulinus. Lineage (NCBI taxonomy): Eukaryota > Metazoa > Mollusca > Gastropoda > Neogastropoda > Conidae > Conus > Conus betulinus. The sequence goes on along the minus strand of JADBJO010000717.1, from coordinate 352,877 downwards.
CCATACTGCCCCCCCCCCCCCCCCCACCTGTAATACTGTAAACCTCACTGCCCCCTTGTAATAGTGTAAGCCTTACTGTTCTCCTGTAATAGTGTAAGCCTTACTGTTCCCCTGTAATAGTGTGAGCCTCACTGTTCCCCTGTAATAGTGTAAGCCTTACTGTTCCCCTGTAATAGTGTAACCCCAACTGTTCCCCTGTAATAGTGTAAGCCTCACTGTTCCCCTGTAATAGTGTAAGTTTCACTGTTCCCCTGTAATAGTGTAAGCCTCACTGTTCCCCTGTAATAGTGTAAGTTTCACTGTTCCCCTGTAATAGTGTAAGCCTCAATGTTCCCCTGTGATAGTGTAAGCCTCACTGTTCCCCTGTAATAGTGTAAGAGTCATGTTCCCCTGTAATAGTGTAAGCCTCACTGTTCCCGTGTAATAGTGTGAGCCTCACTGTTCCCCTGTAGTAGTGTAAGCTTCATTGTTCCCCAGTATTAGAGTTATCATCACTATTCCTCTGTAATGGTTTAATAATCACTGTTCCCCTGTGATAGTGTACACCTCACTGTTCCCATGTAATAGTATAAGCCTCACTGTTCCCCTGTATTAGTGTAAGCCTCACTGTTCCCCTGTGATAGTGTAAGCTTCATTGTTCCCCAGTATTCGAGTAATCATCGCTATTCCTCTGTAATGGTGTAATCATCACTGTTCCCCGTAATAGTACGAACCTCACTGTTCCCCTGTAATAGTGTAAGTTTCACTGTTCCCCTGTGATAGTGTAAGCTTTACTGTACCTCTGTAATAGTGTAAGCCTCACTGTTCCCCTGCAATAATGTAAGCCTCAGTGTTACCGTGTAATAGTGTAAGCTTCACTGTTCTCCTTTAATAGTGTAAGCCTGACTGTTCCGCTGTAAAAGTGAAAACCTCACTGTTCCCCTACAATAGTGTAAGCCTCACTATTCCCCTGTAATAGTGTAAGCTTCACTGTTTCCATGTAATAATGTAAGGTTCACTGTTCCCCTCTCTCACTGTTCCGCTGCAACAGTGTAAACCTCATTGTTCCTCTGCAATGATGTATGCGTCAGCTTCGTGTGTAATAATATACACTTCACTGTTCGACTGTGATAATGCTAGCTTCACTGTTCGCCTGTAATAGTGTAAGCTTCACTGTTTCACTGTGATAATGTAAGCTTCACTGTTTCCCTGTAATAGTGTAAACCTCAATGTTCCCCTGTAACAGTGTAAGCCTCACTGTACTTCTGTACTAGTGTAAGCCTTACTGTTCCCTTGCAATAATGTAAGCTTCAATGTTTCCCTGTATAACCGAAGCTTCACTGTTCTCCTTTAACAGTGTAAGCCTCACTGTTCCGCTGTAACAGTGTAAACCTCACTTTTCCCTGAATAAGTGTAAGCCTCACTGTTCCCCTGTAATAGTGTAAGCCTCACTATTTCCCTGTAATAGTGTAAGCTTCACTGTTTCCATGTAATAATGTAAGGTTCACTGTTCTGCTATAACAGTGTAGACCTCACTCTTCCTTTGCAATAGTGTATGCATCACTGTTTCACTGTAATAGTGCAAGCTTCATTGTTCTACTGTGATAGTGTAAGCTTAACTGTTCCACTGTGATAATGCAAGCTTCACTGTTCCCCTATGATATTGTAAGCCTCACCGTTTCCCTGTTAGAGTGTAAGCATGACTGTTCCCCAGTGATAGTGTAAGCTTCACTGTTCCCCTGTAATAGTGTTAGTCTCATGTTTCCACTGGAATAGTGTAAGCCTCACTGCTCCCCCTGTAATAGTGTAAGCTTCACTGTACCCTGAAATAGTGTAAGCTTCATTATTCTCCTATTATAGTGAACTTCACTGTTCCCCTGTGATAGTGTAAGGCTCACTGTTCCCCTGTTATTGTGTAAGCTTCACTGTTCCCCTGTAATAATGTAAGCCTCACTGTTCCCCAGTGATATTGTAAGCCTCACTGTTAGCCTGTACTTATAGTGTAAGCCTCACTGTGTCCCCTGTAATAATGTAAGCCTCACTATTCAACTGTAATAATGTAAGCCTCACTGTTCCCCAGTGATATTGTAAGCCTCACTGTTAGCCTGTTATAGTGTAAGACTCACTGTTCCCCTGTAATAGTGTAAGTTTCACGGTTCCCCTGTGATAGTGTATCTTCACTGTTTTCTATAATGGTGTAAGCCTCACTGTTCCACTGTTATAGTTTAAGCTACAGTGTTCCCCTGTAATAGTGTAAGCCTCACTGTTCCCCTGTAATAGTTTAAGCTTCAATGTTCCCCTGTAATAGTGTAAGCCTCACTGTCCCCCTGTAATAGTGTAAGCCTGACTGCCCCCTGTAATAGTGTAAGCCTCACTGTTCCCCTGTCATAGTTTATGCTTCAATGTTCTCCTGTAATGGTGTAATAATGACTGTTCCCCTGTAATAGTATGAGCCTCGCTGTTCCCCTGTAATAATGTAAGCCTCACTGTTCCCCTATAATAGTGTAAGCCTCACTGTTCCGCTGTAATAATGTAAGCCTCACTTTCCCCTGTAATAGTGTGAGCCTAACTTGTTTCCCTGTAATAGTGTGAGCCTCACTGTTCCCCTATAATACTGTAAGCCTCACTGTTCCCTTGTAACAGTGTGAGCCTCACTCTTCTCCTGTAATAATGTAAGCCTCACTGTTCCCCTGTAATAGTGCAAACCTCACTGTTCCCCTGTAATAGTGTAAGCCTCACTGTTCCCCTGTAATAGTGTAAGCCTTACTGTTCCCCTGTGCGCCTCATGCTCCCCTGTAATAGTGTAAGCCTTACTGTCCCCCTGTAATAGCGTAAACCTCACTGTCCCCCTGTAATAGTGTAAGCCTCACTGTTCCCCTGTATTAGTGCGAGTCTCACTCTTCTCCTGTAATAGTGTGAGTCTCACTGTTCCCTGTAATAGTGGATGCCTTACTGTTCCCCTGCGCGCCTCATGTTCCCTGTGATAGTGTAAGCCTTACTGTCCCCCTGTAATAGCGTAAACCTCACTGTCCCCCTGTAATAGTGTAAACCTCACTGTCCCCCTGTAATAGTGTAAGCCTCACTTTTCCCCTGTAATAGTGTGAGTCTCACTCTTCGCCTGTAATAGTGTGAGTCTCACTGTTCCCCTGTAATAGAGGAAGCTTCACTGTTTCCATGTAATAATGTAAGGCTCACTGTTACACTCTCTCACTGTTCCGCTGTAACAGTGTAAAACCTCATTGTTCCTCTGCAATAGTGTAAGACTCACTGCCGCCCCCCCCCCCCCTCCCCACCTGTAATAGTGTAAGCCTCACTGTCTCCCTGTAATAGTGTAAGCGTCGTCACTGTTCCCCTGTAATAGTGTAAAGCCTCACTGTTCCCCTGTAATAGTGTAAGCGTCACTGTTCCCCTGTAATAGTGTAAATCTCACTGTTCCCCTGTAATAGTGTAAGCGTCACTGTTCCCCTGTAATAGTGTAAGCCTCACTATCCCCCTGTAATAGTGTAAGCCTCACTGTTCCCCTGTAATAGTGTAAATCTCACTGTTCCCCTGTAACAGTGTAAGCCTCATTGTGCCCCTGTAATAGTGTAAGCTTCACTGTTCCCCTGTAATAGTGTAAGCTTCACCGTTCCCCTGTAATAGTGTAAGCCTCACTGTCCCCCTGTAATAGTGTAAATCTCACTGTTCCCCTGTAATAATGTAAATCTCACTGTTCCCCTGTAATAGTGTAAACCTCACTGTCCCCCTGTAATAGTGTAACCTCACTATTCCCCTGTGATAGTGTAAATCTCACTGTTCCCCTGTAGTAATGTAAGCCTCACTGTTCCCCTGTAATAGTGTAAGCCTCACTGTCCCCCTGTAATAGTGTAAGCCTCACTGTTCCCCTGTAATAGTGTAAATCTCACTGTTCCCCTGTAATAGTGTAAGCCTCACTGTTTCCCTGTAATAGTGTAAGCCTCACTGTTCCCCTGTAATAGTGTAAGCCTCACTGTTCCCCTGTAATAGTGTAAATCTCACTGTTCCCCTGTAATAATGTAAGCCTCACTGTTCCCCTGTAATAGTGTAAGCCTCACTGTTCCCATGTAATAGTGTAAATCTCACTGTTCCCCTGTAATAGTGTAAGCCTCACTGTTCTCCTGTAATAGTGTAAGCTCACTGATCCCCTGTAATAGTGTAAGTCTCACTGTCCACCTGTAATAATGTAAGCCTCACTGTTCGCCTGTAATAGTGTAAGCCTCACTGTTCCCCTATGATAATGTAAGCCTTACTGTTCGCCTGCAATAGTGTAAGCTTCACTGTTCCACTGTAATAATGTAAGCCTCACTGTTCCCCTGTAATAGTGTAATCATCATTATTCCCTTGAAATACTGTAAATCTCACAGTCGAAATTTCTGTACTAATATGTGAGCCTATGCGTAAGTTTTTCTATCATACTGTAAGCCCCACCGGAGAATTTTCTGTAGTGATGTGAGTCTCTCAGTCAGTTTCCCTATCACAATGTAAATCTCACTGTCGGATTTTCTGTAATAATGTGAGCTTCAGTGTCAGTTTCCCTGTCAAAGTGGAAGCCTCACTTTCGGATTTTCTGTAATAATGTGTCTTGTCAGTTTTACTGAAACAATATAAACCCGTCAGCCAGTTTTTTTTTTGCAGTGGTTTACGCTCAAAATCGGGTTTTCCTTGAAGAGTGTGAGCCATTGTATTTATACTCTCTCTCTCTCTCTCTCCCCTATATTTTTGTGTCTGTATCTCACTCCCTCTGTTATTGTTTCTTATATTCTGAGTCTCCATCTGTTTGTCTGCCTGTCTGTCTCTCTCTGTCTCTGTCTGTCCCTCTCTCTCTCTCTCTCTCTCTCATACACACACACAGACACGCACGCACATACGTACGCGCGCGCGCGCGCGCGCGCACACACACACACACACACACACACACACACACATATATATATATATATATATATATATATATATATATATATATAGAGAGAGAGAGAGAGAGAGAGAGAGAGAGAGAGAGAGATGGGATTCCTACGCCAAGATGGCTGAACGTACGAACCGTTGAATGTTACTGTGCCAAAAAAAAAAATCAATTATCAGGTGAAAAGATGAGTAGAACAGAAAGGAAAACAGCTATACAAAGGAAGAATGAATCTCCATCAGAGGATTCAAGTCCTTCAAAAAATGAAAACATGCACAGTGAAGAGAAAAAAGAAAAACGCGCTATACAAAGGAAGAATGGATCTCCATCAGAGGATTCAAGTCCTTCAAAAAATGAAAACGTGCAAAGTGAAGAGAAAAGCATACAATGCGACAATCGAGTCGAAACACGAAGTGTTGCTATCGCGGCCTGTGAATCACTGAATGTGATGCCTCGAAAACGAAGGTTGCTAGCTTACTAGAAACGATTAAAACGCTAACGCATACTGTGTGCGTTCTGTCAGAGGTTTCGTCATTAGATGCGACCATAGGAATGCTCATAAATCAAACAGGAAAGGAAAAGATGGTGTAAAAAGTAAGTGACGAAACGTACACAACGAACACCCTAACACTGGCAGACAAACCACTCTACTCAGACAATGCGAAAACACACTTGCTAAATTAAAACAAGGCATCTCCTACCTCTTCAACACCGAAGAATCTATCAACACAAACACTTCTGAAAGTAGTGTATAAAGTCAAGTGCAAGAAAGGCAGCAAAGAAAAAAGAACACAAATCCAAGGCTGTCATGACGTCAAAACATGATGAAAAGAGGGATTACGTCAACCAGTCTATGTAGGATAATAGATATACTGTCAAGGGAAATCATCCTCGCGGATTGAGTTGCCATGGAGAGAGAATAAACGTCTCGGGAACTCAGCTGATCGCCTCCCGGTGAATGTATTGAATGAATGCTTCCTCGACACAAAGTTCTTGGTCTGTCCATAACACATAACACTACACGGTGGCAGCGTGAGGCACCTGTTCGCCGCGTGTCGGTTCCTTTACCGAGGCCGTTCGATGGACGTCTGAAAACTGTAGAATGTTCTTTAGAGAGGATCAAGCAAGAGCTAACTCCTTTTGGTACGATCGAGTCGTTGTTCGTCCGAACCGGATGTGTTTACGTTTCCTAGTAACATCGGATATGCTTAGCAAAGGTTGTGAGGGTTATGTCTCTTAGGTGATTACGGTGTTCGTCACAATATATGCTACGCCTCCCCTTTAAGTCTCTCACTTTGTATATAACATGTTAATTAAAACTATGTAAATTATGTATGTCAAAGTATGAGTCAACTTTTCTTGGGTATGAATTCTATCACAGATCAAGTCTTGTTGGTCTGACTATTCGTCTTCCATATCTGGTGCAGAGTGTCTGGAACTCAGTGGTGTGGCTGGTGAAGTTGGTTCTGGTGATAGTTGGCTTGTGGCTGGTGTGTGTATAGCTAGTGTACGTTGAACAGTCACTGGTGATTGCACCGATTGTCTTGGCAGTGCTGGTTGGTTTGTAGCTGATGTGTGCACATCTGGTGTAGGCCTGCATTGTACAGCCACTGGTGTTTTGCTCTGATTGTCTTGGTGGTGACACTGGTGTTGGGTTCACTGGTATTGGTGGAGGATTGTCTTTGACCAACAGGATGGGTATGACTGCTGCTCGATTGCGTCTGCCCGTTCCGTTTGGAGTCCTAAGGATGTAGGAACGAGGGTCATTGGTGTTGGAGATGACAGTGCCTGGGCGTTGTATGTCACGGATCCATACTTGGTCACCAGGTTGAAGAGCTGGCAGTGTTCGTGCTGCATGTCGTTGATTGAAGTTGTTTCGTAACTTTTCCTTGATGGCTGCCTCTTTCCTCTGTACCATGTCATGATCTGGGTTGGAAGGCTTCAGGATAGTTGGGAAAACTGGCACAATCGTTTGCAGTTTCCTTCCCATGAGGAGCTCAGCAGACGATAGCCATTTTTGTAGAGTGGTTGCCCTGTAGAGGAGGAGAGCCAGGTACGGATCCTTGTTCTTCTTGAGTAACTGTTTGCTTCACCGGTAGACTGGGGGTGTTTGTGCGAGCTTGTCACATGTGTGAAGCCATATGCTGAAGCAAACTCAGAAAATTCATGAGAAGCAAATGAGAGGGCCATTATCAGAGACCACAACATCAGGTATACCGTGAGCTGCCAATATACTCTTGATTTGGTGGATTGTTTCAGTAGTTGTGGTTTTGCTAAGAAGTTTGACCTCAATCCATCTGGAATAATAGTCCACAGCGGCCAAGTATGTATTGCCAAAAAATTCGAGAAGATCCATCCCTACACGTGACCATGGGCGATCAGGAAAGGATGATGGGAGGAGGGGCTCCTTCTGTTCTGGACGGTGAATGGCACAAATATGACATTTTCGCACCATCTCTTCTATTTCAGATGTGATATTTGTCCACCACACTGACGATCTTGCTAGTCCATTGCATTTTGTGATGCCAAGATGGCCGGTGTGATGTCGATTGAGAATGTCTATTTTCATGGATTTTGGGATGACAAGTCGATCATCAAAAGAGAGTAGCATGTCATCAACAATTGTAAAATGTTCACGATTCATCCAGTATTGTTTTTAGAGCGGGATTCTCTGGCATATACGCTGGCTAGTTTTGACTAGCGTAGCTGCGGACTTCCTGCAGTATTTCGTCTTCTGTTTGTGCTGTTCTGATTTCATGCAGTTTCTTTGTCGTTGCTGGCAAGATTGATGGTCTGTTTAGCAAATGCTGTGACGTCATCAAGAAGATTCACATCAGCTGAATCAGGTTCATCCACGGGTGCTCTGGATAGAGTGTCAGCGGTGATTTGCATTTTTCCCTGCACGTGCACTATCTTGGGGTTGTACCTCATCAGACGCAATCGGAAGCGTAGAATACGGGGCGGCGGCATTTTGTGA
>JADBJO010000717.1:285000-340000 GCA_016801955.1 Conus betulinus | reverse complement strand
CGTTGTCGCCATTTCGTCCAGCTTTCTCCTGTGCCATCGAAAGTTTTTGGAAAGGGAAGCTGCAAGCGTCGAACTGGGTCAGCTTCCCCTGTGTGCTGTGTTGGAGCATCTAATGAAGGGTTCTCCATGTTTTTTTTTTTTCTAACCACTAAACCGCTGCCACCATGTAGAATGTTCTTTTAGATAGGATCAAGCAAGAGCTAACTCCTTGTGGTACGATCGAGTCGTTGTTCGTCCGAACCAGATGTGTTTACGTTTCCTAGTAACATCGGATATGCTTAGCAAAGGTTGCGAAGGTTATTTCTCTTAGGTGATTATGGTGTTCGTCCTAATATTCTACAAAAACTGGCCGAAATGGCGAGCTAGCTTTGAACGTTACAGACTGGTAACAGATCTCGAAGAACAAAGGTAAGTGTGTACTTTTTTGTATGCTATGGGAGAAGCAGCTGATGATGATATTCTGGCTACACACAAAAGTCGACGAAGGCACTATTTCATACAAAGATTTGCTAAAAACCTTTGATGATCATTTTGGTGCAAAGAAAACGTCATTTTCGCCCGAGTAAAATTCAACCGTCGTAGTCAAAAGCCAGAGGAAAAATATTGACTCTTTCTTTACAGGATTTACACATATTAGCAGAGGATTGTGAGTATGGGGCAATCAGGGATGAACTGATGCGTGACAGAATTGTGATGGGGGGTGAAAGACGCAGATTTGTCAGATAATTTGCAAAGTTTAGAAAGGGTGGGGGTTAGTTTCCGCCGAGGACATTGACGAACAAAGTACACAAGACACGATGCATTTCGACCTCTTGGGTCTTCTTCAAGTGAAAACAAAATACGTAACATTTACATTTAGGACAGTACAAACAAAGAACGAAGAGCGACTTATCTGATGTCCATGTGGTAAGCTGTGAAGAATGGCTGCCATTCTTCACAGCTTACCACATGGACATCAGATAAGTCGCTCTTCGTTCTTTGTCTGTACTGTCCTAAATGTTAAAAATGTTACGTATTTTGTTTTCACTTGAAGAAGACCCAAGAGGTCGAAATGCATCGTGTCTTGTGTACTTTGTTCGTCAATGTCCTCGGCGGAAACTAACCCCCACCTTTCTAAACTTTGCTTCGTTCTCCGCCATCAGTCGCTCCATTTTGAAATTTAGATAATTTGCAGTCAAAACCCAAACTAACACTCCAAGAAACCATTGATGCAGCTAGACAAGCAGAAGCCAGAAAATAAGGACAAGAACTTCTTCGAGACAAAACTGACGCTGTTGACGCTGTAAGACAGAAAAATGCTACTGCCCTTCGTTTCTCAAAGAAAACTCCTCAGCACTTCTCACTAACCTCTCAACACTCGCGTAACTTCACCGGAAAATCTGCTCAGTTCCACGGAAAATCGAAATAAATAAATAAAACTGCGGTTACTGTGGGTATGAAATGCACAAACGAGAATTTTGTCCGGCTAGGCAGGCTACGTGTCGTGCTTGTGGAAAAAAGGGGGACACTATGAAACAAGTCCTTCATAAACAGAGAACATTTCTCTATTGTAGATGATTTGCTACTATATGACACAAGGATTGTCATTCCAAAAGATCTACGGCTGGATGTGCTTAACCGACTCCACGGCGGTCATCTTGGAACAGTAAAATGCCGAGCCTTGGCAATTTCATCTGTTTGGTGGCCTAATATCTCGAGCCAAATTGAAGAAATTGTGAACAAATGTCGCACATGTCGCAAGTTTCGTCCAGACGTTCAGGAACCTCTCATGCCATCTGCCATACCAGAAGGTCCGTGGTCAAGAGCAGGGACTGATCTGTTTGATCTAAAGGGTTCAAAATATGTTGTAGTTGTGGACTACCTTTCACGATGGGCAGAGACACGGATTCTTCAAGATGAATCTTCGGCTGCAACAATCTATGCTATCAAAGTCATTTTCGCCACACATGGAATCCCAGGCATTGTTTTGTCCGACAATGGCCCTCAATTTTCGAGTGGAGAGTTCTGAGAATTTGCCAAAGACTACCAGTTTACCCACACTACAAGTTCACCGAAATATCCTCAGGATAACGGCGAAGCAGAGAGAGCTATCTAGACAATCAAGAAGTTGCAGAAAAAAGCCAACGACCCACATTTGGCACTCCTTATGTACCGTGCTACACATCTCGAAAACGGGCTATCTCCTGCTGAAATCCTGATGGGCCGCAAACTCCGCACAAAAGTTCCCATTCTTCCCTCTAATCTCACTCCTAAACCTCCCAAATCTTTCCAGTTTTCAACAGAAAGAAGAGCTGAACAAACAGAAACAACAGCAAAACTACAACTCTCGCCATGCAGTAAAAAAAACGTACCTCCACTGAACACAGGTGACCCAGTCTATATAAATGATCTACAGCGTCAGCGTCAATCATCCGATATCACAACAATCCACGATCTTATATTGTACAGACGCATCGTGAAAAAGTTCGTCGCAACCTTTCTCACCTTGTCGTTACACCTGGTTCACCCCCTCCCACCCCACGTCGTCGGCCCACTGTCTCATCATCATCTAAACCCACACGTACAACAGTCCCACAAACATCACCACTACGACCAACACCATGATACAGACATCTTCACCATCCACATACACCACCAGGTCAGGCCACTGTATCAGAGCACCAAACAAGCTTTAATTTGTAGTTTGATCAATATATACTGCTCAAAACAATTGAAAGGCCACTTGGAAATTCTCTCGCTATTTCACAACAGAACGGAAACAACCCAAAACAATGCTTTCGAATTTTACTTCAGCCATTAATCAAAACATCAATGACACAGATTAATGACAAAATTGATTTGAACAGCATGTTTTGTCACTTTCAAGTCACTATCCATCTTTTCAAAAGTCAGAACGCCAGAGATACACAAAAAACACAGTCAGTAACGCGTGTGTCCGCCATTGCGTGGATGCACGCGATGCACCTTTGCCTCATGGATTGAGTCAGAGTCCTCAGAGTCATCTGGGGTATTGCCTGCCACTCCTGCTCAAGGAACTGGAACAGCTGGTTGAGGTCAACTGGCGGGGGTGATTGCTTCGAAGTCGCCGGCCCCAGCACGTCCCATAGGTGCTCGATTGGATTAAGGTCCGGTGAGCAGGCTGGCCAGTCCATATGGATCACGTGTGCTGCTGCTGAAGAAAGTTGTTGACGAATCGAGCCCTGTGAGGTCTGGCGTTGTCGTCTTGAAGTACCGCGCCTGGTCCAATAGCTTTCAGCGCTGGCAGCTCAAGGGGCTGCAGGATGCCATCCCTGTAGCCCATACCATTGAGGTTGCCTTGCACCATGTGCAGGGGGGTTCTGTAGTTCCGTGCCATCCCTCCCCACACTATTACGGATCCACTACCATAGCGATCACGCTCGCTCACGAGACCATCGTGATAGCGTTCTCCTTGCCGCCGCCAGAACGGTTCCTGCCGTCATGAAATGATAAGGCAAAGCGGGACTCGCCAGTAAACAATACTCTTGCCCACTAATCTCTGGTCCATGCTAAGTGACGCTGGGCCCAAGCCAAACGAGCAGCACGGTGAGCTGGTGTCAGGACAGGATGGACGGCTGGTCGTCTTGAGCGCAGGTGTGCCTCTCTCAACTGGTTCTGAATGGTCTGATCACTAACAGTGACATATCCAGCTGCTTGTAGCTGCCCCCTGAGTGTGTCGGAAGTGGCCGTTCTCTCTGCTTCAGAGCCGACAGGACAACAAACCTGTCCTGCTGCCTGGAGGTGGACCTTGGGCGTCCTGGACGTCTTCGCTCAGCAACACTTTCTGTCTGGTTGAAGCAGTCTCTCAAAGTCTGAATGACTGAATGGGCGACTGACAGTCGACGACCAACCTCTCGCACCCCACGCCCTCCTGAAGCCACGCAATTGCCCGCCCTTGGTCATCCTGACTCAGTCGTTGTCTCGAGGCATGGTTGCAAAAGTGCCGTAAACACAGGCATAAATGCCCACCAGTCTCTCAAAAAACTGGCTGACCTGTGTTCAGATAAGATATGGGTTGCACGTGCATTGCAGTATTCCTGCAGTTCAGATGTGCTCTGTTGCACAGGCCTGTTTGATTTGCACCCTTTTTTTCTTGCAGTATGTGCACATTTCAGTTCACCGCTGTGATGTGCATGACACAGACTGAGTTGATTTCTGATCAAATTCAAGTTGACTGATCAGGCATGCAACCAAATTCAGTAAGTTTGGGTGGTGCAGTGCCGTGTTATTGGAAAAAATAAAGTCAAACAAGGTACCCTAAAAAGTGGTAGTGGACTTTCAATTGTTTTGAGCGGTATACATAAACCTACATTGTTGTGAAGACAGACAGAAAAATGTTAATTTGAGTGTTAATTTGGTCATGAAGTTTATATCAAACTAGTTCTGTTTTAATTAACGTCACTCAGACTGAAGTTTCATAACCAACAGACAACAGTGACACCTAAAAATGGGGAGAGATAGTGTTGCAAAAGATTAGTGTTGCAAACAATCATTAAAGAACAATCTGGTATGATTTATTCACAAGAACTGCACCTAAGTGATTCTCGATGAAGTGACAATTTGAAAAAACCCCAAAAAACAAAAAACGAAAACAACAAAAAAAAAACACGCTTCATCTTATGGTTATTATCTGTTAATTAACTGATAGTCCAGACAGATACTGAAATATTAAATTAGAGAATGTGTAGGATTTGAGTTCTTGTAAACCATATTGTAATGGAGCCCAGCATTGTTGAACGGACCTCCTGGCAAAGAGACTGCTATGATTTAAGTAATTTGTAAACTGAAAGATGTACATTCTAAGTTTTATCAGAAGGGGAGGATGTAGGATAATATATACTATCAAGGGAAATCATCCTCGCGGATTGAGTTGCCATGGAGAGAAAAATAAACGTCTCTGGAACCCAGCTGATGGCCTCCTGGTTAATGTATTGAATGAATGTTTCCTCGACAAAAGGTTCTTGGTCTGTCCATAACACATAACACTACTGTCTAGCCTGCCTAAGGTTATTCTATTCCATGATTCCACAATGGAGAAAATAAACCCACGTCTTTTGGGGTACGTGTACAGTGTACATCTGGTTTCAAAACATCCTACCGATTGGAGGCCTTTGCAAAAAAACCTAGGCGACACCAAGACTGCTGACTGCTCGGTGTTTCGGGGCACCAGCATCCTCGCTGGCAACTTGGGGCGTCACGTCCACCGCATCTTTGGGAACGGCCACACAGGAGGCGCTCCCAATACCCTGTAGGTAGACATGGTTTCAGTGGTCATCGGGGACCATCCAGCATGGCTACAAGCCTGCACGAATCCCCAGAGTGCCTTTCCTCTAGTGCTCTCGACAACCATGGGGCCCCATCTTTCAACCTTACTGACTTTGCCCAACGTCTGTATATAACGTTTTATTCTACCACTTATTATGAAACATGTTGACAATTATATTACTGTTCTACAATGGAACTGTAGATCCATCGTTACAAATCTACTTCGTTTTGAGAACTACATTTATTCCAACAACTTTTGTATTTTGGCTTTGCAGTCTCTATATGTAGATCCAAGTAAATTACCTCAATTCAAGGGATTCTACTACCCTCCTCTATATAACTGTAGTACATCAACTAAAAGGGTTCCAGACTGCAGTATATGTTAGATCAGATCTTAATTATAGATCTTTGAAGTTAAACCTCAATTCAACAGCCAAAAATAAAGAAGAATTTTTTTTTATTACTGGTTTATCATTAAAATTGAGCAAAAATTCTAGTATAAATATACTTTCTGTATATTATCCAAATGGCCCAAACACAGATAATTAAGACTGGATAAGACGCCTTTCTTCTTTAGAAATTAAAAAGGATCATATTGGGAGATTTCAATGCACATTCTCCGTTTTGGGAACCAGATTGCTCTGTCACGACATGTAATCGCTTTGTGAAAATATTGTGGACTCCAAATTAGTTTTACTGAATGATGGAAGCATAACAAGAGTTCCTGATGTTTCAAATCATAGGCCAACCTCTACTGACTTAATGTTAGTATCTCCTGATTATCATTGAATGCTAGTTGGATAACAGAGGAAGACACATTAGGAAGTGATCATTTTCCTATTGTTCTTACATTAAATGAAAAGATTCGAGACGAAGAAGAAGTTGAAGATGCGATTCCTAGTTTTTTATACAATAGTGCTGACTGGAACCTCTATGAGTGAACTCTATTGTCAATAGATCATAATTCCATGGAACATGAAGACACTGATATATTTTTATGAGAACTTCAGAAAAGCTGTTTTATACGCTGCTGAAAAATCAATGCCAAGCGTAAATGCTATAATGATAAGAAGTACAGAGGAAATGGATGGTGGAATGAAGAATGCGCAGAAACAGTGAGCAGTAAAAAGAAAACTTATAAAACATGGCTAAAGGACAGAACTGAAGAAAATTTTATTGCGACGAAACGTGCAAAAAATCACAGTAACAGAATTGTGGCCAAAGCAAAAACGTATCTATTTCACTACTTTTTGCTGTTAAAATTTCTACATCAAAGGACATGCACTAAGTATGGACGAAGGTTAAAGAATTAAAGAACAGATGCCATTTACCATCATATCCCATTAAATTAGATAACAACGCATCAGCAGAGAAAAAGCAGAGTTATTTGTTCAAGTGTTTTCAAAGAATAATTCATCATCAAGTCTTACATCAAATATAAGAAGCTACCGAGAAGAAGAAGATAAAAAAAAGAAACTTATTTATTGTGATCCTCCTCCAAATGAAAATCATTTCTTAATTCTTTTATAACTTTTGAGGAATTTAATGATTCATTGGAGTGTTTTTTCTTGCAATACCACTGCTGCTGGCATCGATGGTTTTTCATATCAATTGCTCGGCCATTTGCCTTTGTCTTGGAAGTAATTACTCCACTCATTTTACCAAAAAATGGTTCAGTGGAACTCTCCCAACTAGCTGGAAGAGGACGGTTGTAATACCAGTTCCAAATCAAGGTAAACGTAGATCCGAAATTGGCAGCTATCGTCCGATAGCTTTAACATCGCAAGTTGGTAAGATATTAGAAAAAAATTGTTGAACGTCGTAGTTTACATTTCTGTGAAAAGAAAAATATCATTCCAAACAACCAAGCAGGTTTCAGAAAAGGAAGATGTACAACTGAACATCTGGCAAAATTACGAATCAAATTAAAAAACTGTTTTCAAGAAGAAAAAGTACACTTGCTACTTTTTTATATTAGAAAAGCTTATGATAGTGTATGGCATGCTAGTCTGCTTTCTAAGCTAAAACATATTGGACTTAGTGGACCAATGTATCAATTTGTAAAATGTTTCTTGTCTGGGAGATTTATTTGTACAAGGATTGGCACATGTTATTCGTCATTCAAGGATATTGATATTGGAATTCCTCAAGGATGTATCATTGTCCATTTCTTTTTACTATTCTTATTCATGATCTCCCAAATGTTCCATCTCACAACATCCATCTCGTTAAATATGCTGATGATATTGCTATATGGATGAATACAAACGTAAGAAAACGAACAAATAAGAGAGTTATAACGCATGTTCGAAAACTATATCAAGTTGAGCTAGATAAGTTAGACTTATACATGAAAGAAAATGGTTTAGAACTTTCGGGAGAAAAGACACACTTAATGCTTTTTATTAATGGTGATACTCCAAAGCATCCTCCTCAACTTGTTATAAAAGGCAACACTCTTAAATATTCAAAAGCTGTGAAATTTTTAGGAGTCTATTTAACCCTAAGTTAAAGTGGCGATATCATATTGAACACGTAATAAGTAAAGCTAGACAAAGATTAAATTTTCTCAAAATAATGAATGCTCAGTCATGGGGACAAGATATTCAAACACTTTTACACCTTGCTACCAGTTTAGTTCGATCGAAATTAACTTACAGACAAGAGGTTTATTTCTCAGCTCCACAGACGCTGCTAAAAAAAACTGACAAAGCATAGATAGTATGGCTGTTAGGCTGGCACTTGGTGTGCCAGTACACACAAATACGCTGAAAACATAGAGCAGCGAATCTCTTAACTCTTGAGGACCAACGGAAGTTGGCCACCGCAAAGTATGTGGCTAGATGTCTTCCAATTTCTGATTCAGTGACAAATACATTTTTCTTGACTCGAGACAGGATTTTCCGAAGAGAGCGCAAAAACATTTCATATTTTCAACCTATTAGAAATTATACAGATAATCTTTTTGAGAGTTGTGATATTGATATTACATCAATTTCAAGTAGCCCCATAATACCCATTATTCCTCAATGGGAGTGTATTTCTGCTGGATTTGATACAAATTATATAACTCTAAAAAAAAGAGGATAACATCAATCTTATATCCATTGAAGCAAAAGAACATCTAGAAAATAAGTATCCAAATCATTTAAAGATTTTTACAGATGGTTCAGTTTGGAATCATTCTTAGGGGCTGGATTTGCAGTTTCCTGCTTTAAAGATAAGAAACTCATTTTGTCTTGGAAAAGGTTTTTCTGTATTTACTGCAGAACTATATGCAATTCTTATGGCCTTATCCTACATAGCTGATATTGATATTGCGATTTATAACATTTTACTTTGTGTGTTGACTCAAAATCTGTTCTTTGCAGTCTGTAAAAGTGGAATGCAAAAGTTTGAAAAGATTTGATATCTGATGTAAAATACTTAATACATTCAATTACATGTAAAGGTATTAATGTAGAATTTCTGTTGGATTCCACCTTAAACTGTGGTATTTGGGGGAATGAAATGACTGATAGATCAGCGAGCGAAAGAAGGAGCTAGTAGAAAATATCCTGATAGTACACCAAAATTAGAAAAACATGAAATAAAGTCGATGTTATTAGTGTAATGACAGAAAAGCTTCCTACAAAGTAAAAAAATTACCGTGTTCAAGATCCTTGTCTAGTCTCATTTTAAAATTCAATTAATTCATGGGAACAAAAACTTTCAAAAAATGTAGAATGTGCTTGTGGTCATCCAATATTAATTGAACATATTCTTTTTGATAGCCCATTGCTATCCCTATTATACAACATATCTGGGATAGATGTAGCGAAATGGGATCTTTAAATGATATAATCTACAGCGAATCATACAAATTGCATCAGTTTTATCCAGCACTATACCTGCAAATTCAATGTAAATATTAAGCTATTTATAGTTATTGTATTAATGTTTATATGTCGCCTTTCACACATGAGTGCTTATTCACACACACACACACACACACACACACACACACACACACACACACACACACACACACATCACACACACACGCACACTCACATGCATATGCACCGTACACACACACATATACACACACACACACACACATATATATATATATATATATATATATATATATATATATATATATATATATATATATATATATATATAAGTAGCTGTTCTATTTGCAGACCTGTTTTTTGAGGAGACTCGGGGCTCGGTTGACAAAACATTGGTGGGCCTTGGAATTGAGGCAGTGGAGAGAGCGGACAAGGAACTGCTGGACTGCTATGAAGACACCGTGGACACTACCCACGTGAATTGCCTGCGTCTGAATCAGTGGGACGACGCGGATGTGAGTCTGAAATATCTTCTACACATTAAGGGACATTGTTATGTATCACATCCTCCCACAGTCAGTGCAACGTATGGGCCGTTATGACAGACACATACAAACAGCAACCCCCCCCCCCCCCCCCCAACGTCTTCTTCTCACGAACATTTATTGCTGCATTTCTGCGGGAATGGGAGTTGTTGGGGACATATTCTTTCTAGAGCATTGAGACTTGCACGATGTGAGACATAAACACTCTACAGCAGACTCCATGAAAACCTGTTTCATAGATGTCCCACCAGATGTGATCTTTGAGTTTCTGAGGAAGATTGGCAGTTTTCATCTATCTAAGATTTTATGGAGGAAAGATATAAGGAACATTTCGATGTGTTTCTTGGAAGGTGGTTTTTTTTTTTTAAAAGAGTTGTGTGAATGATTTTTTTTTTTTTTAAAGTAAGGACTTGTAAGTTGACTTCAAAACGGTGACAGCCCTGATATGACCATTTGCGGTCGGCTAGGCTATAGGCAGAAATGTCTTACCTTACATTAGGTAACTGTCTTCATCGCTGGCCTTGTTAGTACTTGATGCTGGACATTATTTGTTTCCCTTTTCCCCCTCATAGGACGTTTCTTTTTTTCTCGGTAGCCGTTATAAATTCAGCATATGAATGACAATTCATTACAAATCTGGAAATAACGGATACTATATATAACAACACAGAGCACACAGAACAAACAAGGAAACTCCTTGTTTGTGGCTTCTTTGTTTGTTCTGTGTACTCTGTGTCGCCATTCCTGCAAGGCATTTCGGCGTCGTAAGTAGCATTCGTTTGGAGTAATGAGCGTGCATATATTTCATTTTTAGGAGCGAGAGTTACCCTACTTGTTATTATTTACTGTTTACTTTCCCTATCTCATGTAGGATTTCTTTTCAGTCTCAAAGGAGACAACTTTCAGCTGACGTTTGTTGATGTTTGCGACTTGTATATAATGAATTCCTCAACCACGACAGTTTTCAGTTGATCAGGAAGTCATTACGTTGAGAAATTTATGTGTTTGCACCGACTACGTTACAACACTGCGAGTCACGCACACACAGCCGAACATATGGATCCGAAATCAGTGCAGAGAAACTAACGGGCCTGCTGACACTATGTTAGCGTATCCATCTGTTGGACGATAGAACAGGATAGTGTCAGTGTGGGAGGGGGGAGGGAAGGGAGTAGGAGGGCAGATTAGGGGTGAAGGTGGTAGGCTGAATGTACCATATGGAGAGCACTTCCTTTAAGTTCTGTCGTTGCTGAGTGGGGTGTGCGAATAGCCCGTTGAACCAGGTATCATATATGACGGCATAGTCAACGTTAGCACTGGTCAGAGTGCGGAGTTGCCACAAAGGACAAGAATTAAGAACGCAGTTTGAATGGATGAAAATCGCCTTGGCTCTGAGAAAGAAGATTTTGTCCTGGACTTTGGGATTAGAAAAGTAGTTTAATGCCATATGTGAGCAAGGATAGCAGAACTATGCATGATTTGTGGAACTTGTGTGCTTCTATGCCATTGTGAGAGCACAAGGATTTGGGAGTGAAAAGTCTTAACAGACGACAGAAAAATGAAGGGTCATGTGGATCGTTCTGTAATATGAAAAGAAACGGATACTGGATCTGTCTCTGAGTAAGGCACAGTATGGGTCAATGGCTGGACTGTGTGACGTAATATTTTCTTTAAAAAGGGTTGACTCTCATTTACAGAATGTTTTCTCCATCAGCTGTATAGTTCATGCTTGATTATGGGAAGTCAAGCTCTTGCAGCCCCCGTAAACTAGAAGATTCGAGCCATGCTTGAAAGAAAAACTGGTCTGATTTGATTCCAGAGAGATACGTTGGTGGGCGCCTGCAGGCCAGTCCAGGTAGACATCACCATGAATTTTAATCATGGGTGGTTGACCTTGCGAGGCTTCAGACACAACCTGGAGAAAGTAGAGGTGCATAAAATCACAAGGAAAGCGGAGGCTGCAGTGGTAGACGCAATGATGGTGTTTCAAGAGGTAGGTCTAAGAGTTTTGGGTTTGTGTGTGCCTTTTCCCCCCAGGTTACAAGGTGAGAAGTAAACACTATAGTATAGTATAAGGCGTCACTGCAACGAGGCTTCAAGTTTAAACGGAACATGAGACAGCCCGCTATGAAACAGCACAGCTTGTCACTACCACCCGGACCAACACGACACGGCAGCACAGAAATGGTACGCTGAAGAACAACACAACAGCACAGAAATGACACGCTAACGAACAACACAACAGCACACAGAAATGACACGCTAAAAACACACACAACAGTACAGAAATGGCACGCTAACGAACAACACAACAGCACAGAAATGGCACGCTAAAAACACACACAACAGTACAGAAATGGCACGCTAAAAACAACACAACAGTACAGAAATGGCACGCAAAAGAACAACACAACAGTACACGAATGGCACGCTATAGAACAACGCAACAGTACAGAAATGGCACGCTATAGAGTAACACAACAGCACAGAAATAGCACGGTAAAGAACAATACAACAGCACAGGAATGGCACGCTAAAGAACAATACAACAGCATAGAAATGGCACGCTATAGAACAACACAACAGCACAGAAATGGCACGCTATAGAACAACACAACAGCACAGAAATGGCACACTAAAGAACAACACAACAGCACAGGAATAGCACGCTATAGAGTAACACAACAGCACAGAAATGGCACGCTATAGAACAATACAACAGCACAGGAATGGCACGCAAAAGAACAACACAACAGCACAGAAATGGCACGCTATAGAACAACACAACAGCACAGAAATGGCACGCTAAAGAACAACACAACACAGCACAGGAATGGCACGCTATAGAGTAACACACAACAGCACAGAAATGGCACGCTATAGAACAATACAACTGCACAGGAATGGCACGCAAAAGAACAACACAACAGCACAGAAATGGCACGCTATAGAACAACACAGCAGCACAGAAATGGCACGCTAAAGAACAACACAACAGCACAGGAATGGCACGTTATAGAACAACACGACAGCACAGGAATGGCACGCTATAGAACAACACAACAGCACAGGAATGGCACGCTATAGAACAACACAACAGCACAGGAATGGCACGCTATCGAACAATACAACAGCACAGGAATGGCACGCTATAGAACAACACAAGAACACAGGAATAGCACGCTGAAGAACTACGCATCAGCACGAGAATGGCATATACCAAATAACAACACAACAGCACAGGAATGGCACGCTATAGAACAACGCAACAGCACAGAAATGGCACGCAATAGAACAGCACAACGGCACAGAAATGGCACGCTAAAGTACACCACAACAGCACAGGAATGGCACGCTTAAGAACAACGCATCAGCGCAGGAATGGCACGCTGAAGAACAATGCATCAGCGCAGGAATGGCACGCTGAAGAACAATGCATCAGCGCAGGAATGGCACGCTGAAGAACAATGCATCAGCGCAGGAATGGCACACCAAAGAACAACACATCAGCTCAGGGATGGCATGCTATAGCAACACAAGTACGGGAATGGCACGCTGAAGAACAACACAACAGCACAGGAATGGCACAGCAAAGAACAACACATCAGCTCAGGAATGGCACATCAAAGAACGACACACCAGCACAGGAATGGCATGCTATAGACAAACACAAATAACACAGGAATGGCACACCAAAGAACAACACACTAGCACAGGAATGGCATGCTATAGAGCCACATAACAGCATAGGAATGGCAAGCTATAGAGCAACACACCAGCACAGGAATGGCACGCTATAGAGCAACACAACAACACAGGAATGGCACGCTATCGAATGACACAACAGCACAGGGATGGCACGCTATAGAGCAACACACAGGAATGGCACACCAAAGAACAAATAGTATGCTATAGATCAACACAACAACACAGGAATGGCATGCTATAGACCAACACAACTACACAGGAATGGCACGCTGTAGAGCAACACAACAGCACAGAAATGGCACGCTGTCGAGCAACACAACAACATAGGAATGGCACACTATAGAACAACACAACAGCACAGTAATGGCACGCTATAGAACAACACAACAGCACAGTAATGGCACGCCATAGAGCAACACAACAGCACAGAAGTGGCATGCTATAGAATGACACAACAGCACAGGAATGGCACGCTGTATAGCACAGCACATTACAACAGCACGGGAGCATGGCACATTACGGAGAAACAAGTCATAATACAACTCATTACATCAGTGCAAAATGGCACATCATAACACAAGACATCATCACAAGAACGACACTGTATAGTTGAACGCATTACATCAGTGCAAAATGGCACATCATAGCGCAAGACATCATCACAAGAACGACACTGTATAGTTGAACGCATTACATCAGTGCAAAATGGCACATCATAGCACAAGACATCATCACAAGAACGGCACTATATAATTGAACGCATTACAACAGTGCAAAATGTCACATCTTAGCATAGATCAATTACAACACAACAGCACAGCAACGCCACTTCAGAGTAGGGCGCAACGGCACAGAAATGGCTCACTACACCACAATGCAATACAACGGAACAGGAATTTACGCTATAGTACAATACAAGAGCACAAGAATGTGGCATTTAAGTATGAGACGATGCTACAGCGCAGGAATTATAAACTAAAGCACAATACAACAACGTAGAAATCGCACTCCACAGTACAACACAAAACAATGACACAAGAATAGCACACTGCTACAGTACAGAACAGGAATGGCACACTATAACACAATACAACAGCACAAGCTTGACTCGGTATTGTACAACTCAACTACTACAGCATACGAATGGCACACTATAGTGCAACACAACAACAAAAAACCACGAATGGCACATTACACTACAATACAAGGCACACAAAAGGTATTCTATGGAACTTAGACAACAGTGCAGGAATGGCACATAATTGCACAACACAACAGTACAGAAATTGCATAGTAAAGTACAATACAACACAGCAGCGCAGGGATGGCATACTAGAGTACAATAAACAGCAGATAGATGGCACATTAGGTTACAAGAAAACAGCAGAGGAATGACACACTACTGTACAATAAACAGCATAGAAATGGCACACTACTGTACAATACAACAGCACAGGACTGGAACACTATAATAAGACAGAACGCAACAGCATAACCCCCAAGTGGCCTTGTGGCAGCACCGGTTTGGGAAGAGCGTGCCACCGATCACAAGGCCGGGGACGGGACGGCACAGAAGTCAGCGAGCAACTCTCCATTCTCATTCATGTCACCTAGTCCATGTTGTCCATCTCCCGCTCTCTGTCAGTGTTGTCTCTCCCGACCTTGGCGTTCATGTCCCCCATCAGGATGAGCATGTCTCGTTTCGGAACGGAAGGTTCTCTGAAGACTTCGATATCTCCTCCAGAGTCAGACAGGGCTGCTTGCTGTCCCCACTCGACCTGCGAAGACCCCTTTCGTCTATTAAGAAAGGGGTGAACACTATGGTCGCACTTCTTGCCACGTTAATGTGGGTGTGTACTCAGGGGGACATGGGGCAGGTGTTTTGACTAACGCGGCACAGGAGCGGAATACTGGCGCTATATCAAAACTAGATCTCGGCCTCTCCAATCAAGGAAAGTCGCAGGCTAGACCAGTCCAGATGGAGGAGTAAGGCCCCCACCAAAATGGAAGGGAGTGCAGGCCCACTGGTGTGTGGATACGCCCTGACACTGCTCCAAGCCTTACCCCAGACATGGGTTAATTGGCTGTTGAAGACGGAGTGTGTCAGCTACGGCGCAGGTCCTGGAGATAAATTAGGGCTCACACGCATCAACGATTATGGTCATGCGTCAGACTACCTTATCGTCATGGGCGTCGTCCCTATCAGCGACAACCGGGGAGGGACGGAGCCGGGCCCTTAGTCTCAAAGGGGCCCACCCAAAGCGACCGGTGCCTCTGTTAACCTGACGGTCGGGGGAAGGCAGAGTAGAGCGACTGACCAGACTACCCAGCCTCCTACCACCCTTACAGTGGCTCAGTGGAATGCAGAAGGACTAGGGAACAAGAAGCCAGAACTGCAAAAGTTTCTAAGTAAAAACAACATTGATGTCATCTGCATCCAAGAAACGAACTTGAAAGATCATCGACGTTTCTTCGTAAGAGGCTACGAGACATTTCGCCAAGACCGCGAAGACAGACACAAGGGAGGAATTATTACCCTTGTCAGAAACTCGATCCTTGCAGTGAAGACAAACAGATCAAGAAGACATGAACTAGAACATCTGACTGTCAAGCTCTTGCTGCCCAGTGAAGACCTACGGATCACCAACTGCTACAGCCCATCAGCCTCATCTCTTACGCTACACAACGTGAAGTTAGAACTTACAGACATCTGGTGGTTGGAGACGTTAACAGCCACTCGCAAAGCTGGGGATATGAGGAAAAGGATGCCCGTGGTGAGGAAGTGGAGGATTGGATGATGGAAAACAATCTAGTCTCATCAACCAGGCGGACGACAACCAGCATGCTTCTCCAGACCTTGGAAAACTACCTCCACACCCTGGCAGTAGCTACTAAGGACATTCACAAGCTCACGTCCAGAGAAGTCAACACCCAACTTGGAGGGCGCGACCACCCGCCAGTCATTCTCAGCATCTTCAGTTTAGGATGTACTGAGCGCAACATGCAACCAAGTTGGAACTTCAAACGAGCCAACTGGACCCTCTTTACAGAAAAGGCTGACCACCACACCAAAAGCATTTGCTGTGCAAATGACTTGAACAAGAACGTCCGGAATTTCACTGATGCAATTCCTCAGGCAGCGAAGCAGGCAATCCCAAGGGGCAAAAGAAGACACTACCTGCCATGCTGGAGTGACACACTGGAACAGCTTCATACTGAAATGGACAATGCCAGAGAAGCTTTGGAGCAAATCCCCACGCCAGAGAACCTAGTGAGGCACAACAACGCCAAAGAAGCTTTCAACCAACGGAAGAAAGTTGAACTCCAAAAAAGCTGGAACGAGAAGACCAGCAGCCTCAACATGAGAAGGGACTCTAGCAAGCTGTGGAATCTGACAAAAGCCCTGAATGAAGACACCAGAGCGCGGCACAGCAAAACCGTCATCGAGGAAAACGGTACGCACCACATAGGAAGGAAAGCAGCAGCAACACATCCTGGCAGACTTTCACAAAGAGGAAAGCGAAGCAACAATATCCAATGCCCGAGTGCAGGAAGTCGGCAAGGAAACCAGGGAGAAGTTGAAACACCAGAACCCTACACCGTCAATTATGCCAGCCTTCTCCATGACTGAACTCAATGCAGCCATTTAAGAAACTAAAGCCAAAGAAAGTCCCAGGGAAAGATGGTGTTTCCAGTGACATGATCAGGAGACTTGGAACCACAGCAAAACAGAAGCTCCTGATTATCACCAGTCATGGAGCTCAGGAAAATTCCCAGACCGATGGAGAGAGAGCAGTCATCATCCCCATCAGAAGGAAACAGAAAGACAAAACCAAGAAATCCAGCTACCGACCAATCAGCCTCCTCAGTTGTCTGGGCAAGGTGATGGAAAGAATGGTGAACACAAGACTGCTGAAACACCTGGAAGAGAATCACCTGGTCAGCAACACATAGTCAGCATATAGGAAGAACCGCAGTACAGAAGATCAGCTTGTGTACCTTGCCCAACAGATCGAAAACGCCTTTCGGGAGAAGAAAAAGGTACTCGCCATCTTCGTAGACCTGACCAAAGCCTTCGACAAGGTTTGGAAGGAAGGACTTCTCCTGAAGCTGTTAAACAAGAAAGTGGAAGGGAATATGTACCGCTGGATACGCAACTTCCTCCAGTACCGCACAGCAAGAGTTCAACTTGATGGGAAAATTAGCCATCGAATCACTCTACAACAAGGTGTACCCACAAGGAAGAGTCATTTCCCATACACTCTTTCTCATCTTCATTGACGACATTGCTGAGAAACTCACCAAGCACATCTCCAGAGCTCTCCACGCCGACGAATTTGTTGCCTGGAGAGCTGCAGAACATTTAACCACATCCAGCTACATGATGCAGGAAGCACTGGGACACGTCGGAAGATGGGCCTCTGACTGGGGCGTAGAAATCAATGCCACCAAGACCGTGGCCACAGTCTTCTCGCTGTCGCCACTGTCAGAAACCATCAGCCTGAAAAAAAATGGAAGAGAGCTGAAACAGAAGACAACCCAACATACCCAGGCATCAACCTGGACAAGCGGCTTACTTGGAATCCGCACCTCAAGAACAACAGAACAGTGTATGAATGATACACCGTATACAACACACAAGAATGGCACACTATAATACAACACAATACAACTGAACCAGAATGGGCACCCTGTGATACAATATAGCGCACCAGCATAGGACGCACTATGGTACAACACATAGGAATGACACACACTACACACTCTAAAGGAATGGCTCACTATGGTTAAGCACAAAGGAATGGCACACTACAACACACCAAAGGAATGGCTCACTATGGTACAGCACAAGGAATGGCACACTACAACACACCAAAGGAATGCTCACTATGGTACAGCACAAAGGAATGGCACACTACAACACACCAAAGGAATGGCTCACTATGGTACAGCACAAAGGAATGGTACACTACAACACACCAAGGAATGGCTCATTATGGTACAGCACAAAGGAATGGCACATTATAGTACACCAAAGGAATGGCTCATTATGGTACAGCACAAAGGAATGGCACACTATAGTACACGAAAGGAAAGGCTCATTATGGTACAGCACAAAGCAAAAGCAAAAGGATGGTAAACACTAGAACAAAACAATACAACTGCACAGGAATGGTACACAATAATACAATACAACTGTACATGACTGGCACACAATAGTACAACACAAATACAGATGCACAGGTGTGTCACACAGTAGCACAATACAACTGCGCTTGATTGGTACACAGTAGTACAACGCAATACAACTGTACATGAATGGCACACAGTAGTACAACACAGTACAACAGCACATGAACGGCACACAGTAGTACAACACAACACAGCTGCACATAAATGGCACACCGTAGTACAACACAATACAACTGCACAGGAATGGCACATAGTAATACAACACAATACAACTGCACAGGAATAGCACATAGTAATACAACACAATATAACTGCACGGGCACGGCACATGGCACATAGTAATACAACGCAATGTAACTGCACATAAATAGCACACTGTAGTACAACACAATAAAACCGCACAGGAATAGCACACAGTAGTAAGCTTACAACACAATATAACTGCACAGGAATGGCACACAGTAGTACAACACAATGTAACTGTACACAAATGGCACAAAGTAATACAACACAATATAACTGCACAGGAATGGCACATAGTAATACAACACAGTGTAACTGTGCATAAATGGCACACTGTAGTACAACACAATACCACTGCACAGGAATGGCACACCGTAGTACAACACATTATAACTGCACAGGAATGGCACACAGTAGTACAACACGATACAACTGTACATGAATGGCAACCTATAATGCGACAGAGTGCAAAAGCATAGGGATGATACACTATTGTGCAGCACAATAGGACTGAATGCGACGCACTACCACCTTTGTCGAGGAGACGGGGGAATCCATCTGACAAATGACGACCGAGACAACAACACAACAACTGAATGCGACAGAGTGCAAAAGCATAGGGATGACACACTATTTAATTGTGCAGCACAATAGGACTGAATGTGACAGAGTGCGAAAGTATAAAGATGATACACTGTTGTGCAGCACAACAGAACGGAACGGTCAGAGCCGATGTGACTCGTTTTGCAGGTACATTGGAGCACCATTGAAATGCAGACCACGGGGTTTGTCCTTATGCCATACAGCTATGCTCTTAGTGATGCCGGATTTAGCACGAAAGTGGTTGTTCTTGTAATAGGTTCACTAGGCATAGTTCATAAAAGAGTGGTTTCAGGACTTTCAATGTTAGGACTGCCATAACAAAATGTAAACAACTCGCAAAATACTTGAGCATGTCTGTCATGATTGGGTCTAGGCGTGTTTGGTCAAGGCGGAATCACCTCATGAACCAGCATTGAAACTGACAGATGTTGACTTTCAAACTGTGCTTTAAATAGTATCAGCTGACTAAAGCACTGACAGACAAAGAATTGGAACCAGCCGGAGAGAGAGAAAGGACGTGGGGACAGAGAGAGAGAGAGAGAGAGAGAGAGAGAGAGAGAGAGAGAGAGAGAGAGAGAGAGAGAGAGAGAGAGAGAGAGAGATGAGAAAAGATAACGTTTATCGATGCGCCTGCAATCTGGACTACTGTGCATTGTTGTTGATTTGACAAGTTGATACACACACACACACACACACACACACACACACACACCAATCAACCACCCAAACCAACCAACCAAATAAACACACACACGCACGCGCGCGCACACACACACACACACACACACACACACACACACACACACACACACACACACACACACACACACACACTCACGCGCACAGACAGACAGACACACACACACACACACACACACACACACACACACACACACGCACACGGACACGCACGCATGCACGCACGAACTCACTCACACACACACAACACACACGCACACACACTGACACACACACACACACACACACACAAACACACACACACGCACGCACCACCCCCCCCCCCCCCCCCCCACACACACACACACACGCGAGGGCGTGTATGCGCACACACGCGCAAGGTTTAGCGAGAGAGAGAGGGGCACATTACACGCGTGTTTGCGCATGCACGCACGCACTCACGCACACACACACACACACACACACACACACACACACACACACACACACACACACACACGTGCGTGCTTGCGTGCACGTGCACGTGCACACTAATAATCTAACTAACTAACTGTCTAAAACCCTGGCGACTGGCTGACCAGTTGACCTATCAATCTACTGATCTGTGGTTGTGAAGGAGAGGCGAGGACGGGACAACGATTAAAAAATGCGTGGATGGTGATCTTTGCTGCTTCATCGATTTCACCAAGATGGAAGAAATCTTTCTGGACTGATCCAGCGGTCGGAGAAAGGGCTCCTCTCACTATCATCCGACAAATGATGATTAAAGGTCAGTGGAACGTCATCTGGTAAGTTTTGAAAATCATTTATAAGGCTCTGCCGAAAAACGTAGACAAACAAACCACAATATAAAACACGACGCGCTTCGACCTCTTAGGTTATCTTCAGGTAAGGTACTCAGCTCTCAGGACGACGAAAATGAACGAGCAGTCACTTATCTTCATCCGGTTCGGCACAAGATGGGCGTTGAATGCCATTCATTTATGAGGATAAGTGATTGTTCGTTCATTTTGGTTGTCCTGAGTGTTGTGTTTCTTGCCTGATAAAGACCTAAGACCCGGAAACGCGTCGTGTTTTGCCCTATGATTTGTTTATCTACGTTTTTCGGTGGAGCCTTTGATATCATTTTGAAACTTTATTTCCGCCTGCAGTCGCCTAACTTTGCAACTAGATCTAACCTGGTAAGTTATAGTTGATGTGGAGCGTGGTCAAAGTTGTAGTCCCAGTGTTATTCGACAATTCAGGGTCCGAAGGAGTGAACGAGATGAAATCTGGTTGGTAATTAATGTGCTCCTGTTTCATCCCTCAAAGGGTCTACTGCTCTAGAGTTCTTTCACACTTCTGCTCATCTCGACTTTATTCAGCACAAAATACTCCTAAGCATCCCCTGTCGTTGCCAGCTTGGCCCTCGTAGCCACAGAGTCATTCTAGAGATCCTCTGGTTCCTAGGACACCTCCCTTTAACCCCAGTGAAAACAATGTGGCTGAAGAAGCTAGGATACCCACTAGAAGAGAAAGCGTAGGGTGGCCCATTGATCCCTTGTTTTGTTTAAAACAGAGTTTTATTTCAACATTGTCACAAATATTACAATAGTAAATGAGACAGGGCAACAAGAAATACTTATATAAAGCCCTATCTTATGAGCGAATGCACACAATGAATTTGCGACGGACTTCTGAACAGCAAAGCATTTTGTTATAGCAATGTGAAGTTTCAAACAGGAAAAAGAAAAAAAAAAAAAAAAAAACAGAAAATAAAACCAAGTATAAATAAACAATCAAACAGAACCCGACAACAGGAGTGAAAAATAAATGATGGAGAGGTAATAGAAAAGTACATAAGTGTGACGAAAGTGGAGGTGTATGCCAAGTTATACATAAAAGAGGGCAACCAGTTTCTATAACTGAATATCAGTTCGCGGGACAGTCAATTCATGAGTCTTGTCAATAACATGTCAGGACACAATTCTAAATGTAACTAGGCTCCATTGAGAATGCAGACTAGTGACTATGAGAAAATAGAAAGACACAATAGCAGCAGGTCAACAAATCCATATATGTACGCCCGATGTGACCAGAGGGGCAGTTGAAAATAGTCTTAGGAATTATGTTGCAAATCAAAACGCTTTGTTAGAGAAATAAATTTGTGAACAATTTCAAAAATATGAATATTAGTTTCCATGTTGAAAGAACCATTACCAAATAACAAATTACGAACAGAAATCAGTTCTCTAGGAAGGCTGTGGATGGTGTTTGTTCGATGTATAGAGTACAAAGGGCAGTACAAGAGGAAGTGTTCGGCAGTTTCTTGGGGATAAGTATACGCACATGATGGATCGTTATGAATGTGGCGATTGTACAGGTCATAATTTAGTTCACTCATTGCAAGCCGGAGTCGACAGTGAATTATTTGTTCCTTTCTGTTTCCGTGGTAGTAGTAAGGTTGGACAAAAGTGTCTGCAGAGGAAAGGTAGCGTTTGAGGTAGCTGAGAGACTGGGTTTGTTGAATAGCAGTAGGAAGGGTATTCCAGATGGATACAGTTGAAGGGAAAAAGGATCTGTGGTATATATCTGTTTGGTGTCGAGGGATGAGTCTATCCAAGGGTCTTCGCAGGTGATATGGATTGACTGCAGAAACCAGGGTGGCATTAGGTCACAGAGATAGTTAGGGCAGACATTGTGAACTATCTTATGGAACATTATTATTTTGTGTCTGCGACGACGCTCCTTCAGAGTACAAAATCCTGACTCTTCCAACAGCTTTTTGTGACTAGTTCCACGTACAGCACCCGTGATAATGCGCAGGGCGTCCAAGTGTAAATTTTCTAAGATATTTGATTGATACTCCGCGCAATTATCCCAGATGATGTCAGCATAATCAAATATCGGCAGGATAAATGATTTATACATGGTTTCAAGAGCCCCTCTGGTCAATTTGTACTTAAAAGAGCGAAGACAGTTTATTAGAAGACGAACCTTTGCGGCAGTGTTGTTGACGTGCTCGCCCCACCAGCAGTTATTTTGAAGCGTGACTCCTAAATGTTTGTGATGATTTTGTTGTTGCATAGTTGTGTTCCAAAACTGTAGGTCATGAGAAACTACATTCCCCCTGAATACATTAAGTACATTTTTGATTCATTAAAGACAACCTTCCATGTTTTAGCCCAAGCTTCTATTTTAATTAAATCGGATTGTAACCTTTCTTTCCTCTCACGATGTGATCTTCCAATGCCAAGGATATACTTGTGTCATCTGCAAATAGCTTGATAATGACTCAATATTACTAACTATATCATTGATGTAGACTAAAAACAACAGTGGTCCAAGGACAGAACCTTGTGGTACTCCTTGGGAAATGGTTTTCACGATGGATTGTTCACCCCCCGATAACAACAGACTGATATCTGTCTGAAATATAACTATCAAACCAGTGTAAAAGTTGACCCCTAATTCCTATTGCGTTTAGTTTAAGTAGGAGACCCCTGTGCCACACACGATCAAAGGCTTTTGAGATATCAAAAGATACATATTGGTCTGGAATAGATTTGTCATAGTTTTTGACTAAATTATCGTAGATGCTGAGCAGTTGGCAGGTCGTTGAATCACCATGAATGAAACCTGATTGTGATTCAGAAATTAACTTGTTTGACATGAGAAAATATAAAAACATGTTTATGCACACATCTTTCAAAGAGTTTACCCACGCAACTTAGGAGAGATATTGGCCTGTAATTGGTACATTCATCTTATTTCCTTTTTTGTGGACTGGGGTTACATTGGCTATTTTCCACAGCTGTGGGAATTTTGCTTCAGATAGACATCGGTTAAAAAAGGGTGCAGATATAACGTCGACTGAGGATTTCAATAATATATTATGGATTAAGTCTGGACCGGATGCTTTACTAGTATCAAGATTTTCTATAACGTTTTTAAGTTCAGGGAGAGTCAAAGTTATTTCTGTTAATTCAGCTATTTCACTGATAGCTATGTCAGGTAGGGGGTCGTTGATACCTTCTAGTTTATAATGGTTAATGAAAAAGTCATTAAACACGTTTGCTTTCTCTGCGTTAGAATAATATGTTTTTCCGTTACGTTCAATGGTGGTATACTTTCCGAGTTAATGCCCTTTTTATTCATAAAACTGTCGCACAATTTTCACCAATCCCTCTGACCAAACTTATGGGGATCTATAACTAGGTGGTTTAATACGTTGTAGTACTCTAACTTCCTTAACCTAACTTTTTCAACTACTTCGTTCCTCGCATGACGAAAATGTTCCCAGTCAGTCAGTCGGTAGATTTGTTTGCTTAGCTTTTCTGTGCAATTTATTTCTTTTCTTAATCAATCTTTTCAATTCATTATTGAACCACGGGGCATCTTTAGGCCTAATTGTTACTGTCTTACACGGCATACACTGTTTTGCTATTGACATAAATCTTAAAGTGAAAATTTCGCATGCTACATCTACTGTGTTATCTGCGAATATACTGTTCCAGTTTTCGTTGGACAGTAGCTCACAAAATTTTACGTTGTCTAACTGGGTTATAATTGAAAAATCGTCCTTTGGAAAGTACTGTATTTATACACAAGTGGCTTAAGTATGACACATGGAACACTGTGGTCACTGCAGAAAGGAGGCAGAACATCAACTGATTTGATTATGTCAGGACTCTGAGTGATGATCAGATCAAGGCAAGTACTTGATGTAGCTGTTACTCTTGTGGGGAATCGACTACTTGTTTTAATTGATAATGGTTTAGAATATCAGTGAGGTGTTTGGTTGGATTAGTTAAATAGTCAACGTTGAAGTCACCTAAAATAATAAATTCATCATCGTTCTGTCTGCTTTATTAATACTATCATTTATCAAGTCCCAATAATTAAGGCGTACATTAGGTGGACGATAAAATGATCCATAAGTAAACTCTCCTGATTAATTTTGGTTTCTACCCAAAATTGCTTCCAGGTCATTAACTTGTAAGTCGGGTCGTGGTTTACAATAAAGGCTATCTTTCAGGTAGATAGCCACACCACCATGAGGGTCGTTCGCTCTGTCTAAACGGACAGGAGGGTGAAAGTTTTTAAGGAGTAAAGAGTTGTTGGAATCCAATGGTGATAACCAACTTTCAGATATGGTTATAATATCAAATTGATGCGATTCAGCTTCAAGCAGGTCGATTTTACTTTTTAAACTACGGGTATTAACGTGCATGACACAAAGTTCTCCACGTTCAATTGGACCAGGGTTACTTTCGATATCGCCTGATTTCATAAGTAAAGAATTGTGAAATTTAGAGAAAGTCAGATTGCTACAGTTAGCTGACAGATGATTAAATGAACCAGTTTTAGGTGGGTTTTTTAGTTTAGCAGGTGGTGAGAACACACGTCAACATTTAGATGCACTGAAAAGAAAAACAGCAAGAAAGCCATAGTCAAGTGTCTATCTTTCCTGGCATAAACAAGCAGAAAATACGGAATAGTGGTCGCCTTGACAAGAAAAAACAGTTTTCTGGATAATATCCCGGCTACATGATAGAACAGACCAATCATGGCTCTGTACAATGCCAGTTCAACGCCATTTAGGTAACTGCACTGAGCAGTACAAGGAATCTGAAATTCGCCATGATTGGAATAACACTGGTCCCCAGACGCTTCTCTACGAATATGGTCATGAAAACCTCCCTGGCCTCCGTCACAAAGCCAACAACATTCACCACATTTGAAAATACAAAGTTACACACATGTCTAATAGTAAGGTAAATGAAAAACATATACACAAAAACAAGTTAATACCGAAACGACCATTAGAAGCAAAAGAGGCGGGCTGAACTCCCCTGACAATGTTGCACGGTAAAACTACTGGTCAGTGGCATGCTCATTCATATCAATTGTTATAGTGGACACGAGCATGTGTACACAGAACTAGGAAAAAAAACACAAAAATAAAAACATTTTTACAGTGATAAAATTTTGACGGGGGGTGGGGGTGGGGGTGGGGTGGGGGGGGGGGGGGATAGGGTGGATTGCTCGAGCAGGTTGGGTATTTATAAGATAGGAAAAAGTTAGGGGGGGGGGGGGGGGGGGGGGGGGGGGGGGGACGGGAGCAGAAAGAATGGTAAACACAGTGGCCATGTTATTTTAGGTTCTGTGACACACGAATGTGCGCCAGACACAGCCACATGAAATTACACACTGGCAGTAAGTAAATAGATTTAATTGTTTCAATAGCGTTTGGAGTAGGTAACAAAGGTACCTACATGTGCCTAGTCCATCTACCGACACTATCGTCTACTCCCATCTTGAAGCACTCTTGGAAAGCACATTTACCCTCACCCCAACGCCTCAATGTCACGTGGGCGGGTTACCCTAACCACGTCAGTTCCTTTTTTGACAAAAATAATGCCGTCCCTGCACCAAGTGTCACTGATCCTGTTGTCTTTCTTCAACATCCTGGCTCTCCTAGCCACGTCAGCCCGTATCCTGGTCAGATCTTCGTTAATGAAGATCATGGGAGGAGTGGAGCGACCGGTTGGAGTCTGAGACCCCTGAGACCCCGCAGGACGTAGAGACGGCCACTGCAGAGCAGGGAACATCTTACCAGGGTCAACCTTGCTCAGGCCACTGCGGGCTTTCATCAGGGCCTGCTTCCACCTGTATGACGTGAACTTCACCAACACCGCTCTAGACTGCAAGCCCTGGACGCTCGGACGACCCACCCGATGACTCCTGTCGATAGCGTGGACGGGAATGTCCACACCAACAGCC
Source organism: Conus betulinus (assembly GCA_016801955.1). Classification (NCBI taxonomy): domain Eukaryota; kingdom Metazoa; phylum Mollusca; class Gastropoda; order Neogastropoda; family Conidae; genus Conus; species Conus betulinus. Next base: position 313,125 of record JADBJO010000717.1, on the reverse strand, counting down.
TTGGCCACGGTCTGCACCACAATAACGTCTGTGTCTTCGCCAACAGTCTCCGGTATAGAACTAATACGGACGTTATTGCGCCGTCCATATTGTTCCAGGTCGTCCACCTGCTCCTGCAGCTGCCTGATCTCTTTGTCTTTGGCCTCCAGCTTCTCTCTTAGTCCGATTATTTCTTGTCGCAGCTCGTGTGTGACCTGAGCAGCCACGGCTTTCGACAGCAGTTCCAGAACCACCGGGTCGACCATAGCCGCCCTCACTTCCTCCCTGATAGTTCCAGTGGACGACACGCTGGTATGGGTGGTGACGTCCCGATGAGAAGGATCCATGAGAGTGGTGGACAGGAAGTTAGTATCGATGATGGTACTATCACCATCAGACTCAGCAAAACTAACGTCCCCAACACACGGCCTCTTTCCCTCAGAGTCTTCACTTGGAGGGGATGATGAAGCCGGACGCTTGCTGTTGTCACTGGACATGTGTAACACGTGGCACTGCAAGAGAACAACTTGCTGGGCCTGGCCGACGATGTTGTACACAGTTCACAAACACGTTTTCACTTGAACCACTGACGTTGACGAACGGGTAGCATCGTGTTTACAAGCACGAGATTCACACGCGGGTGAGGCACAGGCACGTGCTTTTACTTGCCTTTACTTCAATACTGTGGCAACGTAAACAGACCAACACTATCATGAATCCGCGTATCGAACACATTTATGCAAACGAATCAAAGAATAGATTGTCAGGCGCCTGTATCCAAGAAGAACACACTCAAAAAAGAAATGTACATTTTAACAGTCACCTAGGAAGTACATTCGACTAAAACCGAGGTATACAGACACAAGAATCCATCCGATAAACGCTGGTTACATACACAAAGTAGAACACTGCGTAAGCGCCTTGACATGACAAAGATTTGGGAGCTCAGGCTTGACTCTGTTCAGCTATCCGCCATCTTGTTCTCTCAACGTGAGTGTCCCTTGTTTTGTTACTGTCAACTGTGTCCATTTGGGCCGCCTGCAACAGTTACAGAGCAGTATCACCATGACGTCAACTACGTCATCACAGGATGTACTTGCGCAAATCTTGAACCTCCACGGCTGGTCAGACTATGCAGCAGCCTCAAATACAAAAACGATGTAGAAAAAAACCCAGAGGATTCCCTATAGGAGTAGTCGGAAATCACACAAACTCAACCAACTGCCATTCAAAGATGTTGGATTCAAGACTACAGCAGACATACAGGCTTATAATGAATCCATTCTAGGGCAAACAGAAACGTCTATAATGAATCTATTCTAAGGCAAACAGAAACGTTTAGAGTAAAATCCCTTCCGAGGCAAACAGAAACGTCTATAAAGAATCCATTCTAAGGCAAACCCAAACGTGTATAATGAATCCATTTTGAGGCAAACAGAAACATTTATTATGAATTCATTCTAAGGAACAAAACAGTTTATAATTAATCCATTTAAGGCAAATTAAAACGTTTATGATGAATCCATTTTAAGGCAAACAAACGTTTATAATGAATACATTCAAAGACAAACTGAAACGTTTATGATGAATCCATTCTAAAGCAAATACAGGCCTTTATAACGAATCCGTGCTAAGGCAATCAAAAACGTTTATAATGAAACCTTTCTGAAGCAAACAGAAACGTTTATAATGAGTCCATTCTGAAGCAAACAAGAACGTTTATAATGGATTTATTCTAAGGCAAACAAAAAAACGTTTAATAATGAATCCATTCTAAGGAAACAGAGACGTTTATAATGAATCCATTCCAAGGCACACAGAAGCGTTTATAATGAATCCATTCTAATGCAGACAGACACGTTTATGCTTAATACATTCTGAGGCAAACAGAAACGTTTGTAATGAATCCATTCTAAGGCACACAGAAGCGTCTATATAATGCATCCATTCAGAGGCAAACAAAAACGTTTGTAATGAATCCATTCTGAGGCAAACAAAAAAATGTTTGTGATGAATCCCTTCTGAGGGAAACATAAAAGTTCATAATCCCCCCTTGGACGGCAAACAGAGACGTTTATAATGAATCCGTTCTAAGACAAACAGAAACGTCTATAATGAGTCCCTTCTGAGGCAAACACAAATGTTTATAATGAATCCATTTTAACGCATACAAAAACGTCTATAATCAACCCATTCCAAGGCAAACAAAAACATTTGTAATGAATACATTTTAAGGCAAACAGAAACGTTTACAATCAGTCAGTTCTAAGGCAAACGAAAACATTTATAATGAACACATTGTATAGCAAACAAAAGGGTTATGATGAATCCATTCTAAGGCAAAAAGAAAAACTTTATAATATAATGAATCCATTATAACGCAAACAAAAATGTCTATAATGAATCCATTCTAAGGCAAAAAGAAACGTCAATAATGAACGCCTTCCGAGGCAAACAGAAACGTTTTATAATGAATTCATACTAAGGCAGACACATTATGATAAATCAATTTTAAGACAAACAAAACATTTATAATGAATACATTCTGAGGCAAAACAAAAGTGTTATAATGAATCTCTCCTAAGGCAAATACAAAACGTTTATAATGAATCCATTCAAAGGCAAACAGGAAAGTTTATGATGAATACATTTTAAGGCAAACAAAAAAGTTTATAATGAATCCACTCTAAGACAAACAGAAACGTTTATAATGAATCTCTTCTGAGGCAAACAGAAACGTTTATAATGAATCTCTTCTGAGGCAAACAGAAACGTTTATAATGAATCTCTTCTGAGGCAAACAGAAACGTTTATAGTGAATCTCTTCTGAGGCAAACAGAAACATTTATAGTGAATCCCTTCTGAGGCAAACAGAAACGTTTATAATGAATCTCTTCTGAGGCAAACAGAAACGTTTATAATGAATCCCTTCTGAGGCAAACAGAAACCTTTATAGTGAATCCCTTCTGAGGCAAACAGAAACGTTTATAGTGAATCCCTTCTGAGGCAAACAGAAACCGAAACCTTGTAATGAACCCGTGAATCCGTTCTGAGGCAACATTACCATTGAGGTCTGCAGACAACCAGCAAAGGATCAGCACTCCCTGTAGCGGAGTGTACCAGCAGGCACAACGCACGTGGAGACTCAGGCAGGCCACCCACACTTAGGCTGGCAACCCTGTCAGCCTCCCTAACAAAATACGTTAGTACAATACAAGCACAATCACATACAAACACTGACCAACTCAGCCAGTCTAAACCTCGCGTGTTCCCGTGACACAAAACAGGAAAGCTCAAACCGAGTAGAAATCCCTGAAGCCCAGATGCAAGACTTCCTGTTGCCCCGCATCTGCAAGTGTCTAGTCACAAACCCCCCGGCTGGGAGCGCCTACAAATTATAGAAGAAGACGCTCACACGGACAAAATATATACCGGACATTTTTTTTATGTAGCACAGCCAAAAACTTTACACCTTAATAGCACGTTACAGAGAAAATCCATATCACATAAACCTTAACAGCTCCAGGCACACACTTTTATATGTACGCTACATACCTGCATGGACAAAACCCAGCACACTGATGAGTTAGAAAGAACAGTTAAGGCGTTACCAGAATTGATACTCCGACCCTCTGACTTCAACATTTCACTATAATCCATCGACTGTAGCATCAGTGATGTCGCAGGAAGAAAGAGTTATGGAGCTGCAGCCAGTGTGAAAGCGCGCGCGCGCGCACGTGTGTGTGCGTGTGTGTGTGTGTGTGTGTGTGTGTGTGTGTGTGTGTGTGTGTGTGTGTGTGTGTGTGTGTGTATGCGGCGGTCTTGTGTGGTGTGGTGTGTGTGTGTGTGTGTGTGTGTGTGTGTGTGTGTGTGTGTGTGTGTGTGTGTGTGTGTGCGGTCTTGTGTGGTGGTGTGTGTGTGTGTGTGTGTGTGTGTGTGTGTGTGTGTGTGTGTGTGTGTGTGTGTGTGCAATCAATACATCTCTCATTACAGGCTCTGAGGTACCACTTCCTGACAAATGGTCCAGCATGCAAAACAGACTGGTGGACTGGTTCCGCTACAGCCCTCCTCGGCAGAATACCGTGGAATCGCGGAGGTCTTCAGGGACTCCCTGAACATGCCATCCGCCACCATTGAAAAGGTCAGTTGTTTCCCTTTGGCCCTCTCCAGAAACAGGCTTCTTTTGAATTGACAAGTTTTACTTCTTTAGAAAAGAGTTCAAGCTAGCACTGTATATGATACATTTATAAAAATAGTATTGAAACATTGTAGTATATTCCAGACATAGAGAAAGGAACATAACAAAACAAGACAGATTATGTCTATGAAATCGAAAAAGAATTTCTTTTAATTTCGTGCATGTACATTGCATGATGAGTTTACAAGTGACTTCGACTTTAAAGAAACAACAAAAAACAAAAAAAACAGAGAAAAAAGAACAGCACACTAGAACAGAGTTGGAGATACAAAATGAAAGCTGTAACTGCAAGAACCGAGAAGAATGCCCACTGAACGGGAAATGCTTAGCTACAGCTGTGGTTTACAAAGCAACAGTAAAACACGGCACCAAAAGAAAATCTACATCGGACTTTCTGGTGGACAGTTTAAAGAAAGATTCCGAAACCACATAAAATCATTCAGAATGAAAGATATTGTAATGACACTGAGCTTTCGAAGTATATTTGGCAACTAAAAAGAAAGACCATTGACAACTCCATCACATGGGAGATCTTGAGAAAGTCCAACACTGATAGAAGAGAGAGTGGGCAATGCAATCTATGCATAGAGAAAAAGCTTCAAATAGCCTTGCATAAGAAAGATGCATTGAACAAAAAAAAAAAAAAAACAAAAAACAAAAAACAAGAAAAACAACAAAATTAATATCAAAATGCAGGCACGAAAAGAAAAAAAAAAAGAAAACTAGCAGAAAGGAAAACTACCTGACGTCAAAGACTGTATAAACTCATTCCTGCATGACGTCATTCAACTTCATCATCACTCGCCAGAAGAGTGCAATAGCATAAAACCGACGGTAACGAGACTCAGGTAAAAAACTTGTATATACATATATACTGGTTAATTGACAGACAAAGACGTGTTTGTATAAGATTCAGTTTAGTATAATTTTTTGGGGGGGGGGGGGGGGGGGGGGGGGGAGAGAGAGAGAGAGAGAGAGAGAGAGAGAGAGAGAGAGAGAGAGAGAGAGAGCAGCAGCGTTTCGCTCATCTGATAAGCAAACTGAAAGACTCAAGTGAATGATCAGCAGTATACTCCATAGACGCGACCACACGCACGCACACACACACACACACACACACACACACACACACACACACACACAAATGAAAAAGTGCACGAACTAACAGTTCCAATGAGAGTATCCACATTACTTTCACAGTGGAGGAAACCATTCAGGCAGGTTGGCGCTCTTGGCACACCTTACTTTTATCCACTTTCAAATTTTTCCTGGCACGATGTATATACATCGCTGTACATTATTTGTGTAGCTGGCTGTACTGTTTGAAACAGTGTACGAGAGAACTGTACTTGGTTGGTGTTTGTAATAGTGTAGAAGACAATTGTACTGGGCTTGCTGTTTGCACCAGTGAACGAGAGGACTGTAGTGGGTTTGCTGTTTTAACAGTTAAGAGGACTGTACTGGGTTTGCTTTCTGTAAGAGTGGTTGAGAGTAATGTACTGGATTTGCTGTTTAAACCATTAGACAAGAGGGCTGTACTGAAATTGCTGTTTGTAACAGAAGACAAAAGGAATGTAGTGGGTTTGCTGTTTGTAACAGTGGTAGAGAGGACAATACTGGGTTTTCTGTTGGTAACAGTAGACACGAAGTCTGTACTGGGTTTCCTGTTTGTAACAGTGGAGAAGAGAGGGCTGTAGTGGGTTTGCTGTTTGTAACAGTGTACAAGAGAACTGTACTGGGTTTGCTGTTTGTAACAGTGTACAAGAGAACTGTACTGAGTTTGCTGTTTGTAACAGTGTACAAGAAGACTGTAGTGGGTTTGCTGTTTGTAACAGTGTACAAGAAGACTGTAGTGGGGTTGCTGCTGTTTGTAACGGTGTACAAGAAGATTGTAGTGGGTTTGCAGTTAGTAACACTGTACAAGAGGACTATAGTGGGTTTGCTGTTTGTAAACAGTGGATGAGAGGACTGTACTGGGTTTGCTCTTTGTAACAGTGGTTGAGAGGACTGTAGTGGGTTTGCTGTTTGTAACAGTGAACAAGAGGTCTGTACTGGGTTTGCTCTTTGTAACAGTGATTGAGAGGACTGTACTAGGTTGGCTGTTGGACAGATTGAGCGCATTCAGAACGTGACGTTGTACAAGCAGTACCAGGCTCTGAAGCAACAGATGGAAAGCACCATGCCCCAACACAAGCCTTGCGAGTTTCCCAAACTTTGGCATGGCACCAGCTCATCTGCCGTCGATGGAATCATCCGCTATGGATTCAACAGAAGCTTTGGAAGAGTCAAAAGTGGGTGGATGCTTTTTTCCCTTTAATCAAGACATTTCTCAAAATGATACGTAAGGAAAGATACTGGGTAAAGAGAGGTTTGCATAACAATAAACAACATATCACTCATAATGACGATTCCAATTTTACTTTTGCAAGACCAAGCAAGGAGAGGGAAAAGCATGTTATTCAAAGACTGATTTACAACAAAGTGATAAACTTTTCTTTCCAGTTACTCACCTTATATGGAGATGCTACATATGTATATTTATGTAGATAGATGGAAGGATGGATGGATGGATGGGTGGATGGATGGATGGATGGGTGGATGGATGAATAGATAGATGACCGTTGAATTCTATCTGGTAAAAAAAATATCTGATTTTGCTGTGGATAGGGTCTGCCTACGGGCAGGGGGCGTACTTTGCCTCCACGGCAGAGTATGCTGCCCGCAACGAGTACGCCAAGCTGAACGAGATCGGCCAGCGGAACATCTTCCTGTGCCGCGTGCTGGTGGGCTGGTACACGAGGGGCGACAACCACATGCGCGTGCCGCCGGAACCAAGGGCCGGAGGGCCACGATTCCATAGCACGGTAGATGACGTGGAGCAGCCAATGATCTTCGTCACCTACAATGACGTCCAGGCCTACCCCGACTACAGAATCCTCTTCAAAGACAGTTGAAAGAGGACAGAACTGTCAGCAAGGACGGCTGAGAGGAATGATGAAAGGACGCTGGAGAGAGAGAGAGAGAGAGAGAGAGAGAGAGAGAGAGAGAGAGAGAGAGAGAGAGAGAGAGAGTAGCAAGGTTGTTCTGAAGAGACGCGAACGCATAGTAGGCCTGCATGCACATTCACACACACACACACACACACACACACACACACACACACACACACACACACACACACACACACACACACACATGTACCTGTATAATCACACACATAATGCTGAACAAATTAGTAGTAAGGGAAAACAAATACAGGCTAACCAATTCCTCCAACATCACAAGAATGACTTGTCAAAGATTTAAAAACGAAAGCAAAATGATGAAATGAAAAAAAAAGGGTTGCAGAGTGAATGAAATATTATTTGTATGAAGTATTTATATATTGCAACTTATGGGGAGTTCATGTTGAAAACAGAACCTTTCAGATAAACTGTTCATTGGCCTTTCGTCTGCTGCTTCGGAATCACCAGCGAGACACGGCTGATTGCGTTGGTCCTCTATTGGCATTAAATGGAGATATGCCACAGTCTGTAAATTTGTGGTATTCTCGCCATAAAGGATTAAAAAAAAAGATTCAACGACACCACAAAGTAGCTAGTACAGGGTAGAAGAAAAAAAAGCAATTCTATAATTTTCGAGGCATTTTTGTGAACGGTTCAGACAAATATGATGGGAGTTTATTGTTCAAAACCTTGTACTTTGAAGCAGAGATGTTCCGAAAAAGATGGGAATTGTGACTCATTCATCTTTCGTTCCACCGACAGGTGTCGATGGACTATAACAAGTTTGGCTGCTCTCCGAGAAAAGGAGTCTGATCTTACAGATGCACACCAACACAGTCATCCCCACTGAGACGAAGCATTATGAATATGAGATCTTACGTGGGCCTTGTGAGAATATTTTACTGGAATTAGTATCAGTGAAGTGCTATAATTCCTTTAAATTTAACACGTTTTTCGGGGTAATTTTGTACATACCTGTGATCCTTCCACTATGATTGATTGACTACAACTGGCTCTAACAGTGTGAGCGAGAGAGAGAGAGAGAGAGAGAGAGAGAGAGAGAGAGAGAGAGAGAGAGAGAGAGAGAGAGAGAGATGCACACTGTTTGTAAGCGAACTGAATCACTGAAGAAAAAGAAAGCAGATGAGAAAGAGACAGACAGACGGACTGAGAGAGAGGTAGATAGTAGTCACACTGAAAATTCATGATGATAATATGGATTTATGATCATGATTCTGCGTTCGATACCACGTTAAAAAGAAACGATCTTATGGAGACGGACAATTGTTCTTATGAGACGGAAATTCATCACTCCACTGATGACTTATTACGTGCTGTTCATTACTGTATCTAAATTTCTGCATAACTTAACACACACACACACACACACACACACACACAACACACACACACACACACATATATATATATATATATATCAAGAATACTGCTAAACACCTAACACAAACACACATACTATATAATATATTAAAGAATACTGCTCAAACGCCTAATAAATTCTTAAAGTGCTCAACCCCTTGGGGTAAACAACATAGGAAATAGGATGGTAAAAGGAAGTTTTAAAACTTCCTTTTACCATCCTATTTTTTACAATATATATATATATATATATATATATATATATATATATATATATAAATATATGTTAAAAATTGAATAAATGTAAGCATTAAACCTACAACGTTGTTTTCTTGCTGGTGCAGTCGTCAGAATATGGAGGGTCAGTGCTGTCACATCGGCAAGACAATATATATATAATATATATATATATATATATATATATATATATATATATATATATATATATATATATATATATATATCAGTTAGGCAGAATCATCTACCACTGCAGATATGAAGGCTTATCACCCCCCCTATTTCTACAATCTGAGACATAAGAGCAAGCTTTGTTATAATTCAATATTTCTTGCAGCCATTGCAACACCTAGCTGCTCTGTAAGTTGCTGGAATGGTGCTCGGTACTTATCCTGGAATTTATTGTTTTATTGTAATTCAGTCCCTTGCGGATTCATTCCAAGAACTGGCCCTCAGCACTTGTGTCTTAAGAGGTTATCTTTTTATATTTTCTACTTTTCACAAGAAAATGTAGCTTGTTTTGCTCTTTCATGATTTTCTTTTGCTTCTTAGGTGGCACCTTTGGCTAATTTTTTGAAAACTCAGCAAACATACTACGGTATTGCACACCAGCCTTTTTCTGGTATAGCATTCTTCTTAAAACGAAAAGGCAGAGGAATCAATTTACCACTTTCCGCGGTCACTGAGGAGAAACAATCAGGTTTCGAAATATCGGTATATGACCAGGAGTTATGTGTTAGTGAGCTTAGTCTCCACTGGAGATGGTCTCCTGCTACGGAGACTATAAGCTTACTGAAGGTTCATTACGAGAAGCATTTATCATTCTCCATTCGCTCACTCAAACACATACTGTCAGTTACGCAGAATCATCTACCACTGCAAATATGAAGGCTTATCCCCCCCCCCCCTCCCTATTTCTACAATCTGAGACATAAGAGCAAGCTTTGTTTATAATTCAATATATATATATATATAAAAAAACCACCACAAAATTATGAACTCCAAATGACGAAAGTGGCCCTAGGCTCTTTGCGGACGAATTGAATTAATCAAAGTGTACACACGTATTGTTACTAAAATTTACCTTGAAAATACTGTTTGTTTTTAGAAATACTTTCTGTTTCTGGAAACCAACCCCTATGCACCTTCTAACTGACATTTAAGCAAGTAATGTCTTGCTAGAGCGTAATGAAATACAGTATTTATAATTATTATCACTCAAAGGTGAAAAATAAACTGATTTTCTTTATTTCAATTTCTAATTTGGCACAGGTCTCTTTTATTAATCAATGGAAGCATTCCAAAAACAGATATGTACATTTACATTTACAAATGCGTTATCTGTACGTATCCATAAAAGCATCCCACATGGGTTGTCGTGAATGAATCAAATTTCCTTTGAAATGACATTTTTACCCAGAGCCTATGTAATATTCTTAACAAGAATCATCTTTGTTTCGTAACTTTTATCACATTGTCATGTGAAAAAGACAACGGTGATGGCATACTAAGTTTTGAATCCCTCTTTTCGTAACATGTGCTTGCAAATTCTCATCAATCAGTAAAATATAGTGTATACCTCAGAACCTGTATGAATAGCAGCTTTATAAAGGCGAGTGCTGTTTTTTTTTAACATCTCTTTGAATAATACTAGAATACCTTTTTACGTAATCAGCTGCTGGCAGCAAACGTAACAAAACTGTCACCATCGTGGTTTTCTTTGTGAGAGAGCAAATGCACATTTTAATGACGAAAGAATGAGCAAGCAGTACACATCAGTATTATCAAATATTTAAGGCGACATATATATCTATCCAGTTGGAACATGTTTGTTGCTGCCAAGTTGTTCGCCTAGAAATTTAGCAGAATTGTTTTCGCATACACTTTTTTAGACAAGGGTAAATTCTATCAAAGACTTATGCCCTAAAGAAGCTAGGTCTAGTATTATAGTGAAAGAAAAGTCTGTGCTGTATTCATTGAGAATTGACTGTTCATAAAAGCTAGAGAGTAGAAATCTGTTTCCATGCGCATCTGACTTTCCATCCTTGTGGCCCCAAGACATTTTCAGAACCGAGGCCCCTGTTTGGGGGTCAGGGCGACCAACATCGCCATATTGTTTACCCCTTTTGTGCGTCGTTTTCCCATTCATTTTTGTGTCGCTTTTCCTTTCCTCTCATGCAGGTTTTCATCAGCCAAAGCAGTGCATTCCATAATTTGCTCAACTGACCACTGATTTTGTCACGACATCTCTTTCTGTAGCATGGCCCCGCCTCAGTAGGAACATCCCGTCGTCATGTCACTCTGATAAAAAAAAAAAAAGCATGGCCTTGGCCAACTAATTTACACCCAGGTCTTGCCTTCCAGCAGAAACGTCTTGAACAATTTGCAGGAATGTTTGTTACATCAGTTGAAATGAATTAGTATGCTCATCGAAAGGGTTGCAGAGCCTGTGTTACTTGAGGTCACGAGACATTCTGCAGACCAGTGAAGCTGAAACATTTATCTCTGTGATTGCTGTCATTGACTTCACTGTTGCGTTCAATATGTTGGATTATTTCGTATTCACCGATAGGTGTGCAGTGCTGATTTCTTATTCATTTGTGTCATACGCCACGTGTTGCTGTCCGTTGAGTGTTGGTGGATTTTACTATTCAGAAGGTTGTTGTCAGCTGTCACCGATGCTGAACTCGCTGCTCAGCTTGTCCTCATGTGTGGTATGCCCCAGGCCCCTGCGCTGGGACCTGTCTTATTCACATTGCATTCACAACCCCTGTCTGATATTATTTCAGTGCACCGTTTCAACTTTGAAAGTATGCAGGTGACGTAGAGATGTATAAACTTAAACACCGGAGGGATTTTGTGGGGGCTGTTCCTGTATCAGCTACGCTTTGATCATACTCTCTCTCTCGCATGAACCACAACAGTTTCGTGCTACCGAGTTCTGACAGATCAGATATGATGCTTATGGCACTTTTCTGATATCAAACAAAGAATCAGTAAGTAAGCAAACACACGTGGCTTTGAAATTAATTTGAAAGAAAATCTTAGATGAGGCAAGGAACAGTAAACAGTAAGTAACAAACAAGAAGGGTGACTCCTAACATGTCAGCAACACTTCTACCCTACTTGTTTGTTATTTATGAAATTGGTTGTAGACGTCTGCCAGCGACTTAACACTTAAACTGGATCAGCCACTACCTGTACAGATCAGAACAAAACGTGATGGGTCACTATTGGAACTTTAACGTTTTGCACCAGTTCAATAGCTTTCAGCTGATGCAGTAGCATAGCTTGTTCATCTGCTAATAATTCTTAGCTTAATAATAGTATTTCAAGACAAAGGATTTTTGCGGCTCCAGTAGATTCAAATCAGGGCAGGGCAGGGGCAGTCTACATAGAAGAAAGGAAGAGTACGTTAAATCACTGCTTACGGAACTTCATCGGCAGCCTGTGAAAATCCGAAGGAATACAAACTGGCTGCTTCTGTTCTTCACTTACTTTTTGTGGAACTTTTTATTCTATTCTATCCGTTTATTTTGTGCAAACCAGTCATCACATACACTCCGGTTCCCCAGTCAAAAATTTGCTTAACATTACGAAGTTAGACCCTACATCGTGAAGCTGGTGTTCACTCAGTATTGCTACTATCGCTGTATAACACTCACGGCTTCCCACCGTGCACAATCAACCCGCATTGTCTGTGTCGAAAGCAAAGCCATAATCATTTTACACCATGCTTTGAACAACATGCCGGTGCACGAATTTTGGTCAGTTAATGAGTCAGTAATTACGTGGGAATGAAAAGGAGAATGGGTTATGAATGAGCAATGAGGGACACTTGAATTGAGCTATACATCACAACTACAACAACGACTACAACAATACAAACAACAACAATACTACTACTACTACTACTACTACTACTACTACTACTAGACCACTACTATCACCGCCACCACCACTCCTGCTGCCACTACAACCAACATTCCCACTTCTACCACCACTTCTACAAATACTAACACTACTAATACCGCTGCTACTACTACTGCTGCTGATACTACCACCACTACTACTACTACTACTACTACAACTTCAGCAATGACTACTAATTATCATTATCATCATCAATCACCATCATCACCACCATCGTCATCATCATTATTATTATCATCATCATCATTATTATTATTATTGTTATTTTGTTTCATTGGTATTATTATTGTTGTCGTGTTGCTGTTATTGTTGCTGCTGCTGCTGTTTTGTTGCCATCATCGTAGTCATCAGCAGCACCAAGTTCATCATTAGCACTATCATTAGTATCATTATAATTATTGCTATTGTTTTTAGTGTTGTTGTTACTATTATTATCGTCATCATCATCATCATCATCATCATTATTATTATTGTTGTTATCACCGACAATTTAAGTAAGCGCTCTGCATGCATGCTATTCTTTTCACAGAGTTTTACTTTTGTATCACTAGTGTACATAATTCATACTTCTGTTTATAAACATTTTCCTTATAGACAGTCCACACTGTTCTTTTGGTTACGCTTCTTTATTTTGTGTAGTTTATGTATTGTTCACAGTTTAATTGTTAGATCTAGTTGCAAAATGAGACAACTGCAGGCGGAAGTCTAAACAAATCTTAAGTAAATGTTAGCGAACCACAAAAAACAACAACAAAAAATATATTATTAAAAAAAAAAAAAAAACGGTGGGCAAACGAATCACAAGGCAAAACACGACGCGTTTCGACCTCTTAGGTCTTTTTCAGGCAAGATAAAAAAAAAAAACATTTAGGACAACGAAAATGAACGAGCAATCACTTATCTTCAATCACTTCAGCGAAAGGGAGGCAATTCAGCGCCTACCTTGCGCTGAAGTGATTGAAGATAAGTGATTGTTATGAATGTTTTCATTGCCTGTCCCTGCGAAGGACCACTTGGTAGAACTTCATCATTTCCTTTTGTACATTCTGTGCCAGTAATATCTTCTTTTATGTTTCTCTCTTTCACTCTTCCTATATATCGTTTAGTTGTTTTCGATTGTCGTCCTTTGTTGTTGTTGTTTTTTTTTTCTGCCTTTTATCCTGTCTTTGTTTCAAAATAACGCGTTTTATTGTTTGCACTTGTGCTACAGTTTGCAACATGCCTGCTTTGTTTTTACCTTTTTTTATGCTGCTTATACAATATGGGTGCTTTTGAACTTTCTTTTTGTCAGAATATGTAGAATGCCTGCTTTTAGCTGAAATCTGGGAACGAGGTAGTGAGACTGTACCCACCTTTGGAAAAGTGGTGACTTACTGTTTCCTCAGTTCATGCCATTATAAATGCAATATTTGTGAATGGAATTCTGTTCCTGTCAGAATGTGCATAATGTCATGAGTGGGTACCAGCTGTTCTGCAGTGTCTGTGGGTGCAGAAAAGTTGTTAGCGAGGGGTGGAAGTAAGACGCTGACAGGACAGGGGGAGAGAACGTGGCTGAACGTAGATGCAGAAAGGCTGCGATCAACTGGCAAGAGAGAAGATGTTATCCATCGAATGAACCAAAGTTATCAACAGGGCGTGGAGCAAACTGTCAGCAGTGGGGTGAAGGGAAGCTGATTAACAGTGCGTAGGGAAAAGTTGTTTTCGATTGGTGGAGAGAGAGATGCTGGCTATGTGTGGAAAGAGGTTGGTAACACTTGGGTGAAGAGAAATTGCATACAATGAGTGGAGAGAAGTTAATAACGATGGGTGGAAAAACTTGTTTTCAACGGGTAGAGAGAAGTTGTTTGTAACAGGTGGAAAGCAACAGATGGAGAGTGGTTGTTAGCAATAGGTGGAGGGCAACGGGTGGAGAGTGGCTGTTAGCAATAGGTGGAGGGCAACGGGTGGAGAGTGGCTGTTAGCAATAGGTGGAGGGCAACGGGTGGAGAGTGGGTGTTAGCAATAGGTGGAGGGCAACGGGTGGAGAGTGGCTGTTAGCAATAGGTGGAGGGCAACGGGTGGAGAGTGGGGTGTTAGCAATAGGTGGAGGGCAACGAGTGGAGACTGGGTGTTAGCAATGGGTGGAGGGCAACAGGTGGAGAGCGGTTGTTAGCAATAGGTGGAGGGCAACGGGTGGAGAGCGGTTGTTAGCAATAGGTGGAGAGCAACGGGTGGAGAGTGGTTGTTAGCAATAGGTGGAAAACAAACGGATGGAGAGTGGTTGTTAACAGTAGGGGAAAGAGGATAAGAGCGATGGGTAGAGAAACTTTTTTCCCCAAATGGGTTGACACAGATCGTGAACACTGGGCAGAGAGAACTTGTTAGCAATGGATGGGAAGAAAAAAAAAAAACTATTTGCAGTATGAACAAAACTTACGTTCAGTGGCTGGAGAGAAGGTGTTAGCAATGGTTGGTGAAAAGCTATTTGCAACAGGCGGACACAACATGTTTTCAATGGGTGATAAAAAGTTGTTGGAATTGGTGAAGACCATCTACAATGGATGTAGATGTTCTAACAATGGGTGGAACTGTGAGTGGAGAGAGCGTGCTTGCGTTAGTCGAAAAGTTGTTAGCAATGGGTGAAGAGAACCTGTTTGCAATGGGTGAAGAAAATCTGTTTGCAATGGGTGAAGAAAATCTGCTTGCAATGGGTGAAAGAGAATCTGTTTGCAATGGGTGAAGAGAACCTGTTTGCAATGGGTGAAGAGAACCTGTTTGCAATGGTGGTGAAGAGAACCTGATTGCAACGGATGGAGAGAAGTTGTTTGTAATCGTGGAGGGCATAACAGTGGGTGTAGAGAAGTTTGAACGATGGATGAAGAGAAGTTTTTAACAATGTGTGGAACAAGAAATGGAGACAGACCTTGTTTCCATTGGGCGAAAAGAAGCTGTTACCAATTGGTGGACAGAAGTTAACAATTCTACCTTTAAGGGGAGGAGATGGGGTGGGGCGAGATGGGGGAGGGGGGGGGAGGAGGGGGGGAAGGGGATTATCCTGTCTGCCAGTATAATTATCTTTCAACAGTGTGTGGGCCATTGTGCAAAGTGCAAAAAGAAAACTACCAACCAGATCAGCGTTACTCTTTTTGTATTTCCTTTCGTGTTCTACATATAGCATACTTAGTCATAGTGATTAAAGAATTTTCAGTAAAATGAATTTGATATTTGTCGTGTTGTACGTGAATAATTGCAATCTCTCTCTCTCTCTCTCTCTCTCTCTCTCTCTCTCTCTCTCTCTCTCTCTCTCTCTCTCTCTCTCCAAATCAAAAAAGATTTGTTCTCTATATCACCCCAGCTATTGATTGTATTGTGTTTTAAACATGAAAATACCACAGCGTTTAATGAATCCCACATTGAGAAAGTGGGGAGCGGAGGGTGGAGGGGCAAAAAAACCGTGGTGCATAGGTTAATGTAACTGGTTGTGAGCTCAGAGGTTACATGTTCGAACCCTCCTATGGAGGCATACTTTGGTGATATTTCTTTTCTGAACCTGTCTGACTCCTGTTTACACTGGTGGAGTATTCTTTGGGCTGAAAATGATGGAGAACGAAACGCAACTCTTTCTCTCCTTTTTTTTCTGTCCCATCTTCTGTGTCACCTCAGTGGCATTGAACCCACGCCGCTCATTCCGATCCTCCACAGCCACAGCCCAGGCACCGGCAATCCATGGGGAGCAGTCAGTGGCAAGTCTTCAAGAGGCAACCCAGTCGAGGAGACGCTGCACTGCAGCCAGGTCACTTAGGTAGCGTTCAGTGGTGCCTGTTGTGATGCAACGCGGGACAAAACGTACTAAGCCCCCTACTGACAACAATAACTGCTTAGTCGTGGAACTGGCGTGGGTAAGCCCTCCCTCCGGAGGGCGCCAGCACGTCTGTCAAACGAAAACCTCCATGAATTTGCCAATATCGGTGACGCCGTCGGAATCAAACCAAGACCATAGACGTGGAGAGGACATCAAAACTGAGGTCACCATTACAGCAAGAATGGCCACAAAATTGGAAACTTCTGATCGATGAGAATGGGGATGATGATGATAGTGCTCCAGATTCGTCTACGCTTACTTTCATAATACATCCCAGCATCACTCAGGTTCGAAAGATACAGACACTTGCAGTGTTGGTCAGGAAATTGAACAACGCTCTCAGAGATGCATCCATTTAGTAAATAAAACTCGACTGCGTGGTCCCAGTTTTCCGAATTGAGCCCGTAGCAAACTCAACTCTGGGTAGGAACCGGTTGGGGCAAAAACCACACACACAACACACAACACACACACACACACACACACACACACACACACACACACACACACATCCGCATGGCTCCGATGGGAATCGAACCCACGACCTCGCAGGAGCGAGACCGCAACGCTAATCACTTCGCCACGGCGACTGTTGAAAAGCAACTTTTAATCGGATAAAGAATGGCCCACCTTACAAGAGGAAAATTAGAATCATGTAAAGGAAACAATAAGATGTTCCATCGTGTTAGAATCTCAGTATTCATATAGAACAGCTCAGCTTCTTTCAACCAGATATCAATGCATTTTCCGTCAAGAAAGGAAAAAAAAAGGGAAGAACGAAGCATTCCATTTAGTCAAGCAAGAAGGTTCCATCATGATAGAATCTCATTATATTCATACAGAACAGCTCAGCTTGCTTTAACCAGACATCAACGCATCGTCCGTTCACAATATTCATACAGAACCAAACGAAAATGCTCTGTTCAACCAAACAACCCATCGCCTACCCACAACGTTTATGCGGGACAAACTGAACCTCTCTAAACAACAGCTGTCAACACCATTGCGTCATGTAAAGCATTACAAGCTTTTTGTCAACCAAGCAAAACGCCACGCTTGTCCAATACCCCGTGACCATTCACATGGAAACTTGATCTGGCAACGCCGTGTATCGTGCATTTCATTAACGTTGCAATGTCCCCGAGGAGGAGATATTCTGGCACTTCTGACAGTTTTTAGTCCTCAACAATCCTCGAATACTTTTCAGTCTACAACAATCCTGTGATACGTTTTACTCCGCAACAATCCTCTGATACTTTTCAATCCACAACAATCCGCTGACACTTTTCAGTTCACAACAATCCTCTGACACTTTTCAGTTCACAACAATCCTCTGACACTTTTCAGTTCACAACAATCCTCTGACACTTTTCAGTTCACAACAATCTGACACTTTTCAGTTCAACAATCCTCTGACACTTTTCAGTTCACAACAATCCTCTGACACTTTTCAGTTTTTGCACATTCCTCTGACACTTTTCAGTATACACAATACTCTGACACTTTTCAGTTTACACAATACTCTGACACTTTTCAGTTTACACAGTCCTCTGACACTTTTCAGTTTACACAATCCTCTGACGCTTTTCAGTTTACACAGTCCTCTGACACTTTTCAGTTTACACAATCCTTTGACAATTTTCGGTTTACACAATCCTCTGATACTTTTCAGCCCACAACAATTATCTGACACTTTTCAGTTCACAACAGTCCTCTGACACTTTTCAGTTCACAAGAAGTATTAGATACTTTTCAGTTCACAAGTATCCATTGATACTGTTATTTTTGGGTCCAAAACAGTACCCTTACACTCTTCCGACCACAAAATGTTGTCACTTTTCAGGCAACAACAATCCCTGTGTCAACATTATTTTGCTCTAGGCGACATGGTAGCGTTAACAGAAGTCATTCAGACTGCTGAGCAAGACTGTTTACCATGGGGCCAGTTTTATTTTTTCCTTTCTGATTTTTTTTTCTTCAACGTGTGTTTTAACTGCTTCATTTCATATTTCATTTCTAATCCTCTCACACTTTTCAGTCCAGAATATAGGATTTAGTTTCCTCTTTTTCGCAGGGTTTTTATATTTTCACCCAAAGGGTTTCATGTTCTCTCTTCTTCAGCAGGCCTTAGACTAAGGCCCCCTTTCTGAAGATTTCATGTCTTGTATTTTCACAGTTTTGTGTCCTTGTGTTTGTTTAATGTCCTGTTTTTTTTTTTCCCACAGGTCTTACCTTCTTCTTTTTGATAGGGAACTGTCCTTTCATCGATTTTTTTTTTTTTCCATTTTATTGAGCTCCTTTGATAGGGCTGAGTATCATCTTGGATAGCGTTTAGTGTGCATCTTTCTAAGGATTTGGTGTCCTTTTACGTACATTCAGGGTCCTCCTCTCATCATAGGGTCCGGGGTCATCGTTTTCATTAGATTTTCTTTCTTGAGGCCTACGGTCTTTTTCTCACTTAAACTCAGGGCTAATCTTCTTTCACTGGTTTTACTATCATCGTCTTCTGTGTTTTGTGTGGGTTTTTTTTTTTTAATTTATTAGGGCTTGATGTCTTTCTGATAGGATGTAGTGTCCTTGACTTGGGGTTTAGTGATAAGTTTTGGTCAGGTTTCAGTTGAAATCCACTTTTTTTGCATTTGAACGGATATATAACTTTTTTTTTTGTCTGGTGGCATGGTTGGTTACCGAGGATGACCGCTGTCCAGTACTTGGTTCCAGACCACCAGGGGACCATTGCACACCGTCTTCATGTCAACATGACAGAGAGGACAATGCAGGTACCACGTGACTTAAACCAGTGATGTGACATAGGCTACTCTCGGACAATTACATTCTCAATTCGATTTAAATGAAAAGAATTGTAAGTAGTGGACGTAAAACTTCAAACGACATTGGCTGCAACAACAGTTCATAAGATACAGATTGTAAAGAAAAAAACAAATGAAAGTAGGTCATCCCCTTTTTCTCAGTGCGTTGATTATCCCCCGTCTCCCCGCGAAGCTTTTATTACTGCGGTGAATGAGACAGTTGGACTGATGTTTTTGACCATGAGGGTTTAAAAGTTTTTTTTTTTTTTTTCACTGTCCCATCTGCTGTATCACTTCAGTGGCAGTGCAGTGCACCCATGCCGCTCATTCTGATACTCTGTCCACAGCCACAGCCCTGCCCAGCCCCCCCCCCCCCCCCCCCCCCCCCCACACACACACACACATACACACACACAGCCCAGGCACTGGCAATCCACAGGGAGCAATTAATATCAAGTCGTCGAGAGACACTGCTGCCAAGTCACTTCGGTGGTGTTCAGTGGCGCCTGTTCTGATCCAACATATGCAAGACACCACCTACTAAGCCCCTTGCTGAAGACAATAATTGCTTAGTCGCGGAGCCAGCGTGAGTGAGCTCTCCCTCCGGAGGGCGCCACCACGTCCGTCTAACGACATCCCCTATGGACTCGCCGATACCGGTGACCCAGTCGGAATCAAACCAAGGCCACAGACGCGGAGAGGACATCGAAAATGAGGTCACAATGAGAGCAGAGCATGAAGGGCCACAGAATTTGACACTTTTTTATGCTGATCGATGAGAATGAGGGTGATGGAGATGATGCTATGGATTTTCATTCCGGTCTGAGATTGCCTGACAGGGCTGTACTCTATGCTTACGTTTCTAATACATCCTGGCGTCAACCAGCCCGAGAGAGATACAGACACCTACAGTGTTGGTCAGAGTATTTTAGCAACACTCTCAGACACGCATCTATTAGGTGGATGAAACTCGACTGTGTGGTCCCAGTCTTCCCAACTGAGCCCGTAGCAACTCATCTTGGGGCTGGAGCCGGCCACAGCAGAAAAAAAAACCCAAAACATATAACTCAGATGGGAATCGATCCCGCAGAAAAAGTACTCTGGCTACATTTTTTTTGACGTTAAAAAAGCCTATGACTGCGTATGGCACGCAAGGCTATTGTACAAATTAAAAAAATGTTGGCATTTCTGGGAAAATGTTTGATTACATTAAAAGCTTCCTAACAGATAGAAGTATATGTACGCGGATTGGAGGAACTTATTCATACTTCAGGAATGTAGATATGGGTATTCCCCAGGGATCAGTTATTGCTCCCATGTTGTTCACAATCCTAATCCATGATCTTCCCAAATCTATGTCAAAAGCAATGCATGTAGTTCAATATGCAGATGATATTGCTATTTGGATTAATTGTACATTAAGGAAGCATTCCAATAAAAGAACAATAAATTTTGTACAGAATGTACCAAGAGGAACTGGATAAATTATCTTCATATATGAGGAGCAACGGATTAGAACTATCTGGAGAGAAAAAACATGTCTTATGTTTTTAACAATGGTGAGAACCCAGAGACTCTACCCTCGCTTTTGCTAGATGGTCAGATTCTGGAATATAAACAAAAAGTTAAGTTCCTGGGGGTATTCTTAATTCCTAAGCTGAACTGGAAAACACATATTGAAAACTTAATTGATAAAACAAGAAAAAGATTAAACATTCTTAAAATTATATGTTATCAACCATGGGGTCAGGACTGTCATACCCTTTTACATCTATACATCTCTTTAGTCCAATCGAAATTGACTTATGGGCAGGAAGTGTATTTCTCTGCGCCTAATTATCTTTAAAGAGATTGCAAAGCTTGGATAGTAAGGCCATGAAATTAGCTCTGGGAGTCCCAGTACACACAAACACTCATAGATGTTATAAAGAAACAATATATTTACCTCTAAATGAGAAGCGAATATTGGATGTATCCAAATATATTGTCAGAAGTCTTTCTGTTGAAAATTCAGTTACTGAAGAAATTCTGATTGATTCCAGTAAAGATTTTCCTAAGAGGTCTAAAAACATATCTTACATTCAACCCAATCAGAAACTACACATCTGAGTTCATGTCACATTGTAATATTGATATTACTGCTATACCGAATTTCCTGCAGTACCTCCAATGCCTCCTTGGGAGCACTTAAATGCTTCTTTTGATTACAAATACACTTTGTTAAAGAAAAGTGATAATGTAAATATTTTAACAACTGAAGTTCGTGAACATTTAGAAAACAGTTATCCAAATCATTTAAAAGTGTTTACAGACGGGTCGGTAATGGAATCCTCTGACAGTGGTTCAGGCTTTATAATACCAACCTTAAATGTCAGGAAATCATATTATGTAGGAAAGGGGTTTTCAATCTATACCTCAGAACTATATGCAATACTGAAGGCTTTGACTTATATATATATGATACATCAATTGCTTTCTATCAAATTTACTTTGTGTTGATTCCAAATCTGTTTTACAATCACTAGAGCGTTGGGACTGCAAAGCTAGAAAAGATTTGCTTTTTGAAATAAAACATCTACTGCATTGTTTCATAACACTAGGTTATAGAATTGATTTTTGTTGGGTCCCATCTCACTGTGGTATAAAGTGGAATGAACTAGCAGACAGTCTTGCAAAAGAAGGAGCAAATAGAAAGACGGAAAATCAGCTGAACAATCCCTTAGATCTATCCTCTTGTGAACTAATCCAAATTATGGAAAAATGCATGCATAAGCGGAATTCTAGTCAAAAAATGGCTACTTTACCGTCGTGCCCAAGACACATTGTTAGATTAATTCATAAATTAAGGCTGAATACTTGGAACACTAAATATTCTCATGGTGTTTCTAATGTATGCAGAGAAAACATTTTCTGTACATCATCTTTTGTTTGAATGCTCAGTGTTGACCCCACTCTATATGAGGAGAAAGGTATTCAGATGAATAACTTTGATAATGTCAATACTGTCTTATATGGTTCATATGTTGCTGAAATTGCTATGGTTATTTCGCAGTCACAGGTTGCAAAACTTTTATAAAGATCAACAATTTTGTGTACCGCTAGGGTATTTCACTCATGTCAATACACTTATATCGGATGTGGGTTTGAAAGTACTAATGTGGATGATAAGTTAAGTGTAGAGGTTTTTTTTTTGTTTTTGTTTGTTTTTTGTTTTTTTTTTTAAATATCACAGACCACAGTAGATGCGTATGTGCAGACGTATACATCAGTGAATGGTGAAAGGTTAGTGACAGATCAAGTATGGATTAAACCTCTCGACGATAATTAAGTTTCTGCTCATGCACAGACCTGAGAAATGAGGACGAAAATAATTATCGGATCAGCACTCATGTTAATTCAATCGAGCCGCAGTAAACGGGGCCGCAGTTTCTCTCCGAAGTCACACAGGGTTGTCTAGAAAAAGAACAACAACAACAACAAAAAATGAACAAGGTTTGCATAGACATAAACATCAATGGACAGGAAAAACATGAAGATCCAACCATGCCTGATGGAAGTACATTCGATAGTTTTCTTGATATGATGTTCAAGAATGGAAGAATACACCCGACACGAAAGTAGAGGAGTCGCGATATAGTTTTTGACATGCCTCGATTGCATTATGTATGGTGAGATCCCCCCCCCCCCCCCCACACACACACACCTCCCCCCATCCCCCCCCCCATCACCATAAACAGTAACGTTCTCTGGTGAACTTTGTAAATTACACGACCACTTTTCAACCTCATGGAGTGACATGCTCTCTCTGTAGACATGTCACAGACTGTGGTCGACTCAAATTTTGCTACTATTTGCTAAGCAAACAGTATTCAGAAGCAGAACAGCATTGTTCTGAAAGACAAGACAGGCTTGTTGTTGTTTATCATTTAACCAAAGTAATGGGAAGCTTTAATGTTGCAGTTATGCACTCTTTCTCAGTTGTGTAGAAAATTAATCATAAACAGTGGCAGAACCGAAAACTAACGCCTTCCATGATATCATTCCAAGCCTAAGAGCATGATAATAAGGGTTCAAATAAGTGCACGTATATGCCCACACGCACACATGTAGAACAATGTGTACCTCTTCATATACGTAATATAAAGCTCTGAACAGTACTAAATGAAAGAAAAAGATTTTCTCTTGAAGGATATTGATCCTGTCAGAAGAAGGACCCCCCCCAAAAAAAAAAAAATAAATAAAAAATAAAAAAATAAAATAAAAAGATAAATAAGTAAAAAAAAGAAAAAGAAATAAACCACCCAAACCACCCACCAAACAAACACGCAACACCACTCCTCACTCTTCGCTAAACTAAATTGACTGAATTGATTGAAATCAAATTTCTAAAAGAAAACACTGATTTTTGTAACAACAGGGAACAAGAATTTACCACATCTACGGCAGCGGAAAACGGAAACCACGTCACATGAACTCCAAGAAGGCCGTTGTCCCATGGAGAGTGTTGCTGTTCTTCTACTTCTTTTTCTTCTCGTGTTTCTTCTCTTTCCTCCTGTAATCTTCTCTTATTTTACAGTCTTCTGTCGCGGATCATACTGCCTTCTGATATAGAGTTCTCGTTTTTTTTTTACGATTCAATGTCTTTATTCACAATTTTTTTTTATCAAGTCTTAGGTGTTGTCTTCCTTTTAAGGATTTAGTGGCTTCTTTCATAGGAGTTGGAGTCTTCTTTTAAAAGTTGTTTGCCACAGAATCGTCCTTTAAAAATTGTGTGCCCTTTCATTCTTTAACAGACTTTAGTATATTCGTGTTTAGTAGGAAGAAACTCCAGGGAGGATTTGATAGCAGAAGTTCTTCAGAGAAGAAGTTCCCCCCCCCCCCCCCCTTTCAGACAAGTGTTTCGGCCTTGAACTCCTTACACTCTAAGGGGGCCGGGCCGCATCCAGGTCATGACGCCCAAATGCCCTTCTGCTGCCAACTTTTTTTGCCCCTGGCCCTGCCGGGATTCGAATCCACAACTTTTAAATGGGGGGGCATCTAGGGCATGCCTTTTTATAAGGATGTCTTACCCTACTGCTAACCAGACACCAGTTTTCTGCAGGCTGTTCTGTCCTTTCATTGGGTCCAGTGTCCTCCTTTCATAGGATTTAGTGTCCTCCTCATGGGGTTTCTTTTCCTCTTCCTTCATTAGGTTTTACTGTTCTATTCTTTCATAGCGTTCGTGTCTTTTTAACAGAGTAACTAACGTCCTCTTCTTACATGGGGCTTGAAATTCTCGTCAAGAGTTCAGTGTCGAATCTTTCTGGTGGTCTTGTGTCTTCTTTTTTTTCTCGCAAGATTAAGTGTGCTCTTCTTTCATAGTGTAAAATGTATCTTGAGAGGATTTTGGTGTCCTTTCATAGTGTTAGTATCCATTTCTTTGCAGAGTTAAGTGTCCTTTTCATATAAATTTGTATCCTTCCTTCAAGGGTTTTTTTTTTTAAACAAGGGGTTTAGTCTCTTCAACGGATACATAGATAAACTATCAGAATGATTGGGGAGGAAAGAAGTGCCAAGATCTGGCATTGATCTTAAAGTCGTCTGAACGGAAGGTATTGTCGGCTGAAACTTTAGCTCACTGACGCTTAACTTTACTGAAAATATGGATTGTAGATGTCACTACAAGAAATTCAGACTGAATTCAAGCTGCACGGAAACGTTAAAAGCACGATCACCGAATGCATATTTTTGCTGCAATAGTTGTAATGTTTTACACTAAAGAATACCACTGAGAAACCAGCCTCCATTAGCAGACCAGGTAAGAAAGTTATTTAATGGACATTTAAAAACTTCCGTCTGTGTCGAGAAACAACGGTGTTGCGCCATGACTCAAGTCAGTTGTGAAGTTGCAGCGCCTGCTATGGCTGAAGAGCCCGACCCTCGAGCGGCAGACCCCCTGTTGCTGTTGCTGCAGGTCAAGTCTCGATCGTGAGTATCTGTTGGTGCCAACGCAATTCTTTGCCCGTCTGCTGCTCCTCCGTTCTTCCCCACTGGGCCTCTCTCCTCTGTTCTGTTATTTTTTTTTTATGCCGGCCTTGATGGTGGACCGCCAGCTGACCCTGTCTGAAGCTGCTGTCTCCAGGTCTGCCGGGTCGAGGCTGCCTGCCTCAGGTCACGCTTGCATACATCCTTGTAGCGTAGAGCGATGCGTCCTGAGGGTCTTTAGCCAGCTCTTTGTGCAGCATGTCCTTGGGGATGCGACCGTTGTCCATGCTACTGACATGGCCAAGTCAGTGCAGGTGTTTCTATGTCAGCATGGCGAACATGTTAGGCATCCCTGCCTGAGTCTGGACGTCCTTGTTAGTGATGCGGTCCTGCCAAGTGATATCCAGGAGTCTTCTTAGGCAGCGCAGGCGTTCAGTCTGAGTTCTTGTCAAGAGTACAGGGTCCATGCTTCGCTTCCGTGTAGAGAAGAGGCTCAGCACGCACGCTCGGTATACTTTCAGCTTGGTGTGTGACGTTAGCATGGTGTTGTCCCAGACTCTCTTCTCCAGACGGACCATCGCTGTTGCAGTCTTGCCGATCCGCACGTTGAGCTCGGCGTCCAAAGAGAGGTTGCTGGAAATGGTGAAGCCCAGGTAAGTAAAGTCGTCGACCACTTCAAGGGTGTGATTGCCGATGGAAATGTGGGGAAAGCTGCTGACGTCTTGGCCCATGATGTTAGTTTTCTGTAGGCTGATTGTGAGGCCGAATCCGGTGCAGGCATCAGCGAAGTAGGTGATGAGCCGTTGTAGGGCCTCCTCGGTGTGGGCAGTGAGGGCGGCGTCATCTGCAAACAGCATCTCCCTGATGAGGATTTTTCGCACCTTCGTCTTCGCCCGGTGGCGAGTCAGGTTGAAGAGGCTTCCGTCACTTCTAGTGTGGAGGAAGATGCCGTCTTCAGACTGTCGCAAGGCGTAACGCAACAGCAGGGAGAGGAAGACGCCGAAGAGCGTCGGAGTGAGCACGCACCCTTGTTTGACACCGCTCTTGATTGGAAGGGTCCGAAGATCAACCATCATACACGACAGTGCCATTCATGTTGTCATGGAAGGACATGGTCATCTTCAGGAGCTTGGGGGGACATCCAATCCAAGTTGAGCGCTTTGGTCAGGTCGATGAAGGCGATGAACAAGGGTCGTCTTTGCAAGCGGCACTTCTCTTGTAGCTGCCTCACGGAGAATATGTCACCCTCGCAGCTCTGAAGCCGCACTGTGCCTCTGGGTACACTCGTTCGGCGAGTAGCTGCAGCCGGTTGAGGACGACATGGGCGAAGGCTTTGCCAACAATGCTTAGGAGGGATATTTCGTGATAGTTATTGCAATCGCTGTGGCTCCCTTGTTATTGTATAGCGTGATGATGTTTGCATCAAGCATGTCCTGGGGTATGGTCCCTTCCTCCCAACACTTTAGCAGAAGCTCATGGAGGGGACTGAGGAGAGAACTCTCCTTGCCGGCTTTGATGACTTCTGGCGGAATGCCGTCGCTACCTGGAGCTTCGGCACATGCTAACAAGTCGATGGTCTTGCTGAGTTCCTCAATGGTGGGTGGAGCGTCGAGCTCCTCCATGGCGGGCTTGCGGGTGGTGTTCTCGATGGCTGTGTGGGTGACTGAGTTCTCCAGGTCTGGAGTGCGGCTACTGTAGTGCTCCTCCCATCTCTCCATGTGTTTGCTGCGGTCGCTGATGACATCCCGCGTGGTAGATTTTAGAAGAGCAATGTTGATGGCACTAGGGCCAAAGGCTTTGTTAATGCCATGTACCAGGGTACATGGCGCGGATGTTGCCGCAGTCGGCGGAGATCTGGATGCCCTGGCACATGTTCAGCCAGTACTCATTGGCGCATTGACCGGCGGTCTGCTGAGTGTTGTCGCGAGCTTTTGGAGTGCATCCAATGTCTTTGCAGGGGCTCTCTCTTGTGATTGAAGAGTGCGGCTTGCTTAGCAGCAACGGCAGGATCCCATCTCCGCGATTACTGCTTTAAACCAGTCTTCATTCTTCCGTACTCTTTTCCCAAATGTGTCTGAGGCGGATTGGTAGAGGTCATCGCGGATGTGGTTCCACCGTGATGAAGCGCCATCTGTCGGGCAGTCCTCAAGGGCCTTGTCAATGGCTCTGGCAAAGCGTTCGAGCAGTTCGGACACTGACGTCATGGCTGTGTTGATTCGAGGACGTAACTGCTGCTTGGAGCGGTGGATTCGCTAGGGCGGAAGACGCATCTTACTGCTGACCAGGGAGTGGTCAGTGTCGCGGTCAGTACTGTGGTAGCTGCGGGTGACGAGCACGTGGTTGAGCAAGGGTCTTCAGGTGATCACAAAGTCCAGCTGATGCCAGTGACAGGATCTACGGTGCCTCCAGGACACTCTGCGGTGTGGATTGATGGGGAAGAAGGTGTTCGTGATACAGAGGTCGTGGAAGAAGCAAAGCTCAAGTAGCCGCGGTCCATTCTCGTTGAACTTGCCGATGCGGCGGGGCCAGGAGCTGTGGTCTGCACCAATCCGGGCGTGCATTTCTACTCCATGAGGCTGCCATGGGAGGGGAGGCTTGTCTCTTGCAGCGCGACGATGTCAATGCTGAACCTCTTCAGCTCACGGTCGATTATGGCCATTTTTCTGGCGTCGTCAACTTGTGTGTGTGTGTGTGTGTGTGTGTGTGTGCGTGCGTGCGTGCATGCGTGCGTGCGTGCGTGCGTGTGTGTGTGTGTGTGTGTGTGTGTGTGTGTGTGTA
>JADBJO010000717.1:277500-280000 GCA_016801955.1 Conus betulinus | reverse complement strand
TGTATGGTGTTACAGTTCAGCCAAGGAGATATGGGTAAGTATGACGCTACATTTTAGCGAAGGAGACATGGGTAAGCATGGCGTTACATCTTAGCCAAAGAGATATGGATACGTATGGCGTTACATTTTAGCTAAGGAGACATGGGTAAGCATGACACTACATTTTAGCGAAGGAGACATGGGTAAGCATGACGTTACATCTTAGCCAGGAGATATGGATACGTATGGTGTTACGTTTTAGCTAAGGAGACATGGGTAAGCATGACGCTACATTTTAGCTAAGGAGACATGGGTATGTATGACGTTACATCCAGCTACAGTTAGACGCTGGGTAAGTATGATGTCACATCTTAACTACAGTCAAACATTGGGTAAGTATGACGTTACACCTCAGCTATAGTTAGACATTGGGTACGCTTGATGTTACAATTCAACTATGGTTAGACATTGGGTAGCGCAGGGCTTGTGGCTTTCTTTTCTCCGTTAGCATTTTTCAGTGATGTGTTTGGTCATATACATTCTTTCCTTTTATACCGTCATGGAGATGTCCTCTCTGTCTCTCACCCTGTCCTCCCCTTCTCCATACCCCCCCCCCCCCCCTCTCTCTCTCTCTCTCTCTCTGTGTATCTGTGTATCTGTCTGTCTGTCTGTCTGTCTGTCTGTCTGTCTGTCTGTCTGTCTGTCTGTCTGTCTCTCTCTCTCTCTCTCTCTCTCTCTCTCTCTCTCTCTCTCTCTCTCTCTCTCCTGTGCATCTTAGCAGTCAGCAACTACTCCCAGCAATCATTTTCTCAAATTAACTGAATCAGTACAGATGGCTGCCAATGTTCCCTCTGTGGATCGCTGCCAGATCCCGGCCCTTTCCTGATCGTTCTGCCGCAGTCAATTAAAGGCTGCAGGTTCATTTCCATTCCATCACCTGCTGGCCATCAACCTGGTTTCCTGATTTCAAAATGGGAAGAAAAGTAAAGAAGAAAAAATGGACCGGGATGCTCTGAATTCTTCTCTTTTTTTTTTTTTTCTGCGGTCCTATCTTCTGTGCCGCTTCAATAGCAGTGCACCCACGCCGCTCATTCCGACACCCCGTCCATTTTGAACACATGCTCCCGCGCCGCTCATTCCGACACCCCGTCCATTCTGAACACTTCTATCCTGATGATGGTTATGCCCTACACAATAGATTCTGTTATGTTTGAATACAAATTGTCTATGAAGCAAAATGTTTTCCCTTATAGTCTAAAATCAGCAAAAGTGATTACACGACTAAAGTCAAATATAATCAAGAATTAAAACAGAAATGTATCTATGGCATGAAAACCGTCTTGGAAGCATGTCAGCAAACATCTGGTTAATTAAACACATGGAGCATTACACACTCCTCCACTCCTTTCAGTCTGGATCTCACTTTCATCATTCCTAGTTACCGGCCTTTACCCATTCTGGTGTATATGTAACTAATCAGAGCTACTTAAGAAAAAAATATCGTGTAAACTCGTGCACCATCAAATATTACTTAATAAAAAAAAATGTCCATGTTCAGAATTTCACAGTTGTGCTTTTCTCTCATCACATCTTCAGATCAAAACTCGGCATGTCTGCCAGAGTGGTAGATGTTCCTCTAGAGGAAGAGCATTCTCTCTGTATACAAGGTGTTCTTTTTCAGGTCCTGGTTTCTGTATTTTCATAAATGATATACCATTGTGTACGGCACATGAGAATAGTGTGTCCGTGATGCATTCTTTGGCGACTGTTTCTCTTCACAGTAGCAATATGTTCCTCTAGAGAAGAGAGCATTCTCCTGTATACAAGGTGTTCTTTTTCAGGTCCTTGGTTTCTGTATTTTCATAAATGATATACCATTGTGTACGGCACATGAGATTAATAGGTCCGTGATGTCTTCTTTGGCGACTGTTCTCTTCACAGTAGCAATACAGACATCACATCTGCACAATCATCCCAACGGAAGAATAAACACAACATCTGAAAGAGGTGCCACCCAAAATCAGATGGCCCTTAATCTGCTCAAAATGATGAACATGGTCTTGACATTAGGAAAAAAAAAAAAACAACAAACAAAAACACCTCTCGCGTTAAATCTTAAAAGGAAACCCAGTTGAGCAATTCAGCGAATACCGTGCGACGGGTGTTACCTCCGATGACGAATTAGAATGACAATTATGTCACAGAAAGCCTCTCACATTACATCTTCAAAGAAAACCAAATGAACAATTCAGCGAATACCCGTGCCACGGGTGTTACCTCCGACTATGAATTAAGATGGCAATTATACTTTAATCATATTTGCAAGCATTTGTCTTGGACACTGTTTTAACTGAATAAACTCAGACATGCATTAACACCAATGCTACAAAGTTCATTTCTAACGATCACCGCCCCCTCTGACATGAACAATGCATCTTCATTTTGAAGTTGGGTCAGCGATAACCAAATTTAAACGGCTGAGCTCTGTGTAAAGGCAAGCAGCCAAACCGATCATTTCTGA
>JADBJO010000717.1:270000-272500 GCA_016801955.1 Conus betulinus | reverse complement strand
TTGAAGTGGTTTTCAGTAATCCCTATATATGTTTCTTTTTCATTTTCTGATGTCACAGTGGCTTGGTATACAATGTTGTTATAGAGGCATTGTTGCTTAAGGGACACTGGTTTTTTTTTTTTTTTTGCAGTTGCAAGATTTCCTTTCTTCACCCTTCTTTGCTGTGTTGCTTTTCATTTTGTTGGATGAATCAATTATATTTTTAAGGTTAGGCATACATGAATATGATAGTTTGATGGTGTTCTTGTTGAATATTTTGGACAGTTTGTGTTCTTTTGGGAATGATGTTGTCAGAATTTAAAAACAATCTTTCCCTATGTTTGTTTTTACTCTTCCATCGTATCGAGGGTTGTACCATGTGATTTTCCTTTTCCTGTTGTCTTGTTTTTGTTCATGTTGTTCTCTGGGCTGTATTGTAGTTTGTAGCTGTAACCATTTTTTGCAACACTTCTTGGTATTCTGTTGCTGCGTTGTTGAATACTTTTTTTCGTTACATGACAGATTAGATAATCTCTTGTTTATGCCATTGGGTATAGTTTTTAGTATGGATGATGGGTGGTTACTTTTGATGTTTACGTAAATGGGTGTGTCATTAGGTTTCTTGTATGGTTTGTATATGTGGTTGTTGAGGTCAAGCGTTATGTCGAAGTAGTTCACTACCTTTTTGTTTGCTTCGATGGTGATTTTTAGGTTTTGGTTTTAGAACATTTTGCACAGTTCTTTTTTCTTGTTTTCGATGATTCTTGGATTGTTGTTTAGCGCAGCGAGGCCGTCGTCTCTGTATAGTCCGACTTGCTTTCCGAGTTGTTTCAGGATGTTGGATAGCATGAACAATCCGACCAGTTCGCATGTTTCGGCACCATCGCACGATCCCATGGTCACATCACATCAAATGTTGAGTTTTTATTCGTTTTCTTGATCCAGGTTTTTATTTCTGGTATGGAGTAAAGTTTTCATCATTCATATATATATATATATATATATATATATATATATATATATATATATATATATATATATATATATATATATCTGTTAAAACTTTGATTAAAATGTAAATGTTAATCAAAGTTTTAACAGATGCCGCTCCCAACCCGGTTGAGCACTTTTTTAAAGTTATTGTTGGTTAGCAACACAATTATATATATATATATATATATATATATATATATATATATATATATGTGTGTGTGTGTGTGTGTGTGTGTGTGTGTGTGTGTGTGTGTGTGTGTGTGTACGTGAGAGACACAGAGAGAGAGAGAGAGAGAGAGAGAGAGAGAGTGTGTGTGTGTGTGTGTGTGTGTGTGTGTGTGTGTGTGTGTGTGTGTGTGTGTGTGACAGACAGACAGACAGACAGACAGAGACACAGAGAGATAATGGTTACATGCATGCCACTCTCGTGCCTGTCTCCCGTATTTCTGCATGCACTCTCTTTGCGCGCATGCGCACCTCAAGTGTTCTTAACCTTTGCACAGAAGGTGACTTGCGAATCGTGAAAGATGTGCTAGCTGAGCTGAGGCTGACAGGGATGGATGACCAGACAAGGAAAGGGAAGAGGACGACATGTTTTAACCTATTCTCGAGGCCATAGGTCACAGTGCACTCACACATTCATTCAAAGCATCGGAATTCCCCCATTTATTCTCCCTCCTGGCGGAAATTCAATTTTTTTTTTTTTTTTTTTACTACCCGTGCGTTTATCTTCTTGACCAAAAATAAACTGATTATACGAAAAAAGACAAGCAAACAAACATAAACGAGCGAACAAACAAACTAACAAACAAAAGGAGGTTGATGCTTTTTGGTATAATGTGGATGTGAGTATAGCCATACCTTATCAAAAGTTATTCCTTTAAAGAAGTATGGCGTGTACACACACACACACACACACACACACACACACACACACACACACACAGAGAGAGAGAGAGAGAGAGAGAGAGAGAGAGAGAGAGAGAGAGAGAGAGAGAGAGAGAGAGAGAACACTACCTTCAATTTTCCTACAAAAGATGTAGGGTTAAGTACACATTCGCCCTGTTCAGAAAGGGAATAGATCACCGTATGACCTGTACAACATAAATGCATGTATGTGTGTATGTGTGTATATATATGTATATATATGTATAAGTTTACAACTTAATAACTATTACAAATGTTATATAATTACTACTATCATTAATATCATTATTATTCTTTACAATATTTCTGACATTCCAGCTTACCACCTTAACAGCCTCCTATAGCACACTATCATACTATATGGTTACAATCATAATTATTATTGAGCTATTAAAATACATACTATAATTATTAATATACCTCTTAAATTCCATCCTTCCCATAATGTGTACCTTCCTTCTCCTCTTTGTAATTCCTGTCCTCCCCTCCCCCTCCTCCTTTTCTTCCTCCCTTCCCTTTGTATCAGTATCAGTGCTATTATTATCATTACTATTATCAATATTAAATGGTATCAATTATTTCTTTTTTTTCTCTCCCTCTT
>JADBJO010000717.1:255000-260000 GCA_016801955.1 Conus betulinus | reverse complement strand
TGGGATGGTGTTCTTGACAAGATAGACATTTGTGACGCTGTGGATAAAGTAGACATTGCGTGACAATGTTGGGTGGTGCTGTGGACAAGACAGACATGTTGTGACGATGTGCGATGGTGTTGCGGACAAGACAGACATGTTGTGACGATGTGCGATGGTGTTGCGGACAAGACAGACATGTTGTGACGATGTGCGATGGTGTTGCGGACAAGACAGACATGTTGTGACGATGTGCGATGGTGTTGCGGACAAGACAGACATGTTGTGACGATGTGCGATGGTGTTGCGGACAAGACAGACATGTTGTGACGATGTGCGATGGTGTTGCGGACAAGACAGACATGTTGTGACGATGTGCGATGGTGTTGCGGACAAGACAAACATGTTGTGACGATGTGCGATGGTGTTGCGGACAAGACAGACATGTTGTGACGATGTGCGATGGTGTTGCGGACAAGACAGACATGTTGTGACGATGTGCGATGGTGTTGCGGACAAGACAGACATGTTGTGGCGATGCGGGATGGTGTTGTGGGTATGACAGACATGTTGTGATGATATGGACTGGTGTTGTGGGTATGACAGAGATGTTGTGATGATGCGGGATGGTGTTGTGGGTATGACAGAGATGTTGTGATGATGCGGGATGGTGTTGTGGGTATGACAGAGATGTTGTGATGATGCGGGATGGTGTTATGGGTATGACAGACATATTGTGACGATGCGGGATGGTGTTATGGGTATGACAGACATGTTGTGACGATGCGGGATGGTGTTGTGGGTATGACAGAGATGTTGTGATGGTGTGGGATGGCGCTGGTGATAAAACAGGCATGGTGTGGGCCATATGATGATGTGGTGTGGGCCAAAGAGTGCTGCAACTAGCGCTGATGTAACGATGTATGGTGCTGTTAATGGTGAAGGCAAACAAAGTGTGATGATGATGTGGGCAGTGTTCTAGACAAGTTAGACGTTGTGAGAGATGTATGGGGGAGGGGAGGGGGGAGGGGGAAGGTGCGTGGACAGGACAGACATGATGTAGTTGTTACCGGTATTCTATGGCTCCAGAAAATCAGCAGTTAGACGAACCCTTTGTGCGCTGATAAAAAAAAACATATCTGCAAACAAACAAACAAACAACCGTTTGATTAAACCACCAAGCTTCCTCTCCATATGTTAAGTTTTATAGCTTTACTTTCAGTGTGTAATCTTGACGTTTGTTTTTTTGAACGTGTATAGTCACCCAGTCTTCGTTGTTATCTTTGAAAGCACAAGTTGATATGAGAAATGCACCCTCCCACCCCCCACCCCCACCCTGCCTCTTCTTTACTGTTGAGCTTATTGTCTTACTCATTAAAGGAAATCTACCCGTTACTTTTTTTTTTTTTTCTTTTGGTGTGTGTGTGTGTGTGTGTGTGTGTGTGTGTGTGTGTGTGTGTGTGTGTGTGTGTGTGTGTGGATACCTAGCAACCATTTAGTGTGTTTTTTTGAGAATGTGTTTTAAAGGGTTGTGTGAATGAGTTTTTTTTTTTTTTTTACGATCTGTGAGTTGACTGGAATGCGGTGACAGCTCTGATATGGCCCATTGCGGTCGGCTGGGCTATAAACAACATCACCTTACCTTACCTTCAGTGATGCCTGTCTTGATCCAACATACGCAGGACACTACCTATTTGCAGAAATGTTTCGTGAAGATTCCGTTTCCAGTTGAAACTCAAAGATTCTGTTTCCAGCTGAAACTCAAACGCCCAACACGTTTGTTCCATTTTTTTCTTTCCCTGCGTCTCAACTTCCGTGTCATGTTAGTGGCACTACTCGTATACAGCCGCTGATGGCTGCCTGTCCACAGCCCACAACCACACCACCGCTTGTCCCATCGCTGCCCCCAGCACTGTCAGTCCAAAGGGAAAAGTCACTACCAGCTTGTCATGAGGCAACCAGCATGAAAGACATTGCAGTGCTTCCACGTCACTGTGATGGTGTCTCTCTGACAGAGATCAACATTTTTTCATCTGATCTAAGAAGTTACAGAAGAAGAGAGTTTTGATAACATTTCCAGTGTCCTTTTTTTTTTTTGAAGATTTTTTTTTTTTCAGAAAAGGGTTTCAATGATGAGTTTTCCTTAAGGGTTTGTGAGTTGACTCGAACACGGTGACAGCCCTGATATGGCCCTTTGCGGTCGGCTGGGCTATAAGCAGCATTACCTTGCCCTTACCTTACCTTCGGTGATGCCTGTCCTGATCCAACATACCTAGATCCACCTGTTACATAGACCTAGGACAGTACCTCTATAGTCCTCTCCTTTATAGACAACACTAGCTGTTAAGTCCTCTATAGACAACACTAGCTGTTAAGTCCTCTATAGACAACACTACCTGTTAAGTCCTCTATAGACAACACTAGCTGTTAAGTGGTGAAACCAGTGTCAGTGAACATCTACTCCTGAAGAGCGGTCACCATGTCTATCCAACGGTAGTCCCTCACACTTTGCTGATACAGATGACAGGAACTCACCAAAGGCATATTCACCATGGCAACTGGACTTGCAGAGCCACAGAATTTGAGGCATTTTATGCTGATCAATGAGTCTGAGGATGATGAAACTGTTTCCCGAAGTTCTACTCTGGTCTGAGACTATGTTCCATGAAGCATTTCATGGGGTGAGCTCCTCGCTATCAAACAAGGTCCTGTAGAATGCCGGGGTTTATATATACGACGTTTGGCATAAAACATTTTGCCATCGACTCCTTAAAGATATCGTTGAGACATGTTCCACAAGATGTGGGTTTTTTTTTTAATTCTTGAAACGATCTACATTTTTCATTTAAGGTCACCGGGGAAGGTGGGAGGTGGGACAGGGTGGTGGGGTTGGGGTTGGGAAGGGTATTCAATTTTAAGCTTTTCTTTCGTGTCTGAAACAAACTTTTTTTTTTAATCTGAAACTGTTTAGCATGGCTTTAATGTTGACGATGTGACAACCCGGATGTGGCCTCTTTCAGTCAGTCGGGCAATAGACATTATGAACTGAAAGAACTGGTCAGAGACTACACGGCAGGGCAGTGCGCGCTACGTTTCCTTTCTTCGTGTATCCAGGTTTTAACCAGGCCCGAGAAATACAGAAACCTGTAGTGATGGTCAAGAAATGTGAACGACAGTCTCAGACACACATCTCTGAAGTAGACGAATCTCAATTATTTGTTTTCATTTCTCCCCCTTGAACCAAGAGCAAACTCAACTCAGGGTATGGCTGTTGAAGTAAAAAAAAAAAAAAAAACAACAAGTAAAACAACAATAACAACAAGAACAACAAAACACACACACACACACACACACACACACACACACACACACACACACACACACACACTCTCACTCTCTCTCTCTCTCTCTCTCTCTCTCTCTCTCTCTTTTTCACACACACACACACACTCTCACACACACACTCTCACACACACACACGTCGCTCTCTCTCTCTCTCTCTCTCTCTCTCTCTCTCTCTCTCTCTCTCTCACACACACACACACACACACACACACACACACACACACACACACGGCTCTGATGGGAATCAAACCCACAACCTCTCAACCTGTGATCAGCAACAACAACCGGGTAGGCAAGTTAGTAATGTCATGACTTCAGCATTTATCTTGTCAATTAAAACTAGATCGACATCTCTTTTTTTTCTGCTGTGTGTGTTCAAAACGATGCGGTCATGATATCCACCAGCTGTACGATCGGATTGTAAACCTGTGTCACACAGTGGGAAGTACTCGCGCGAGTGCGCTGCCTTTTTGACTGTACACATGAGTTACCACCTAGGTCAGTGAACGCGCGAACAAAATTTACTCCTCCAGTGTCAGGAGTTGAACATCCTCAGCGTTTTAGAAGAGACACTTGCACAGCGAAGCTGATCAGCCAATCAGAGCGAAGGTGAAGGTTGAGTGTTTGTCTAACCCATCTTGTCTTCTGGGCACGACGTTTCGAACGAGTTTCACTAGACGTGACTTTCTTTTTTTTCTTTCTTTCTTTTTTTTTTCCTTTTTCTTCTTTTCTCTTCTTTAAAAAAAAATTAGATGAGACACTTGTTCTTTGTTGCCTTTGTTATTCTTCACTGCATTCCAGAATTCAGTTTCTGTGTCAGAAATGATTCTACGTTTGATGTCTTCACCGAGTTCCAGAATTCATCCTCGTTTTCTGTGTCTGTGTCAACAATGATTCTGCGCGTAATTTGTGGACAAAATTATTAAGAGCGCCTCAACGTGCATTGAATCACTATGTGGAGTGAGCCGCTTTAGTGAAAAAGAAATGCGTTACAACAATCGAGTCAGTCGATCTGCATATTTCCTTGTAAATTCGCCTGATGTAATCCCCAGATGGCGAGGTGAGGAAAACAGCGAGCGCAGGGAAGGAAAAAAATGAAAAAAAAGTCTTGCGCTGGAGCGAGAAACTCGCGTACTGCGACAAGGGCTTTAGAGTTGTCTTGGAAGCATGAGGTTCTGATTGTTTTTGTTGGAGCTGTCGAAGGTAGTCTAAGGGTGTTTTTTTTTTTTTCACCTTAAGGAAAGCCTTTAAAAATCAGGTTCATCGCGATTTTTATTTTGCTGGTCGGCTGGTCTGTGTGACTGTCCGTCTGTCTGTTTGTCTGACTGTATGCTCTGTATGTATGTCTGTTAGTATGTCTCAGTCTGTTTGTTTGTCTGTCTCGTTCTTTGTATGTCTCTTTCTGTGTTTATTTCTTTTTTCTCATTTTCCTAGGCTGAACTTTTTAAACGTCTCTCTCTCTCTCTCTGTCTGTCTGTCTGTCTGTCTGTCTCTCTGTCTCTGTCTCTCTCTCTCTCTCTGTCTCTCTCTCTCTCTCTCTCTCTCTCTCTCTCTCTCTCTCTGTATCTACATGTACCCATCTGTCTGCCTTTCTCTCTTCTTATCTGTCTCCATGTCTGTCTGTCTGTCTTTTGTCTCTGTCTTCTTCTGTCTGCCTGTCTGTCTATCTGTCTGTC
>JADBJO010000717.1:245000-250000 GCA_016801955.1 Conus betulinus | reverse complement strand
GTTTTTATACCTGTATTTTAGCTTATTGAGAAATACTCGTAGTCTGGGTGATATTTGTTCTGTTCTTCACTGATGTAGATAGTACTTCGCAAATGATACTGTAAAAAGAAGATACATGATCCATATGTATATATTTTTTTTTGTCAAATCCAACTATGGCTAATGGTACAGTTATCTGCAAATTAAACGGACATAGACATTTTTTCATTCATTAAATCTACCATCGTTTCCAGGCAACGTTGCATGACCGTACAATACCAAAACATATTATAATACCGTCCTTAACCGAAGTAAGAAAGCACACACATCACTGTTCAGTACACCCATTTTTTTTCAGCACCATATTAGTACCAAGACCTCTGTGTACTATTCGTAACTGTAGGTGTATCTCTTCTTGTGGTAGTCCCCTATTCTTTTCCCCTGACGATTCCCCCAAACCAATGTCGCAAGTCCTGGCATAGCCGCTGTTATATGAGACCAACATGTCTAGAACAGACTGCACTCAGCCATGCTTGGTGTGGGCATAGACACCACCAGTGGCTTTCCTCTGTCATCGTTCACTGCGTTATGCTTGCTGGTCTTCAGCTTGGTGAGGCGCTCTTCAGGGTTCAACTGATCAATTCACGTTTCCTAAACAGCCCTTCAGAATCTTGGGGAGCTCAGAAAGAATCAAATCATGGCACACCGTTAGCTTGTTTTGCGTCCAGGTTTTGGTCTTTTACCCTGTCCATTATCAGGGGTGGGTGAAACACTGCTCAAGAGCCCTCCAAGTGCGCGGCGAGTCCTTCAGGTTCATGGGAAGCCCCCTTCAGGTGTTCGAGAGGCGTTCAGGTTTGCCGCGGTTCGGTTAGACTCGTCGTAAGTCCTTCAGGACTGTGGTGAAGTCGTCAGGCTTTTGGTGACCCTTTCAGGTTTGTGGGATTTCTTCAGGTTTGTGGTGATTTCTTCAGGCTTTTGGTGATTCTTTCAGGTTTGTGGTAATCCTTTCAGCTTTGTTGTGATCCCTTCAGGTTTGTGATGATTTTTTTCAGGTTTGTGGTGATTTCTTGTGGTTTGTTTGTGGTGATTTCTTCAGGCTTGTGGTTTGTGTGGTTGACCCCTTCAGGTTTGTGGTGATTTCTCCAGGTTTGGGTGATTCCTTCGGGTTTGTGGTCACATCTTCAGGTTTGTGTGTAATTGCTTTAGGTCTGATGTGATTTCTTCAGGTCTGTTGTTTATTTCCTCAGATTCCTGGT
Organism: Conus betulinus; assembly: GCA_016801955.1. NCBI lineage: Eukaryota > Metazoa > Mollusca > Gastropoda > Neogastropoda > Conidae > Conus > Conus betulinus. Next base: position 248,765 of record JADBJO010000717.1, on the reverse strand, counting down.
GATGTCTTCAGGTTTATGGTGATCCCTTCGGAGGTATGGTGATCTCTTCAGGCTTGTGGTGATTCCTTCAGGTTTGCGGTGATCCCTTCTTGTTTGTAGTGATCCCTTCAGGTAATCCCTTCAAGTTTGTGGTGATCCCTTTAAATTCGGTGGTAATCATAATAGGTTTGGGTGATTATGCCTTTAGGTCTGTGGTAATCCCTTCAGGTTTATGATGATTCCTTCACAGTTATGGCAATTCCTTCAAGTTTGTGGTGATTCCTTCTTTTTTTTATATAGTGATCCCTTTAGGTATGTGGTGATCGCTTCAGGTTTATAATGATTCTTTCAGATTTATGGTAATCCCTCGGATTTATTATGATCCTTCAGATTTACATTAATCTCTTCAGGTTGACGATGACCCCTTCAGATCACTGTAAATCTCTCAGATTCAGGTGATTTGTGGTGATTTTTCTTTTTTTTTTTTTTTTTTTTGGGGGGGACCCCTTCAGATTTGTGGCGATACCTTCAGGCTTGTGGTGAATCATTGACAATTTTGTATTGACCCCCATTTATGTGTATGGCGCACCGTTAAGGTCTACGGTAAAGCCATTAACTTTATAGTTTATCTTTAAGATGTGTGGTGCATGTTTTAGATTGGTGGTGAACCTTTCACACTTAATGTGAGATCTTTATTCATTTATTTTTTCTGACTTTGTAAGCGTGTGATATATTTGTAGAAAATCCGTCAGGACTGTGGTGAAGCTTTCAGGTTTGTTGTGAGCCTATTTGATTTGTGTCCGGCCCTTTCAGTTTTTTTTTTTTTCAGGACAGTGTCAGTGACCGCTAGTGATTTTCTTCTGCTACAGAGCAGGATGGCTTAGACGGCTGCTGTCACATAATTTCCACTACTTTCCGTTTCTGGAGGGCGCGTGAGAGACTTTACATTATTAAGAATATTTATCTTTTTTTTTTTTCTGACAGCACATACATCTTTAAAATGTGAAGGAAGATCAATAGAACGAATTTTAGTCGCTTAGCAGAGGTCCCCCCCCCCCCCCCCCCTCTCTCTCTCTCTCTCTCTCTCTCTCTGTCTCTGTCTCTGTTTCTCTCTCTGTCTGTGTTTCTCTCTCTCTCTCTCTTTCTCTCTCTCTCTCTCTCTCTCTCTCTCTCTCTCTCTCTCTCTCTCTCTCTCTCTCTCTTATTCTTTTTTTTATCGTTGATCGTTGGTCTGTTTCACTTTGTCTTTCGTGGATATCTTTTATTCTTAGTTTGTCTAATAGATCAATAAGGGCACAAAAGTCGAATTCCTTTGTTTCCATAATTCTCTTTAAAAAAAAAAAAAAGAAATTAGCGGGCTAAAAATAAGAAGTGCTGAGAATTCGTGTTATGCATGTGTCCGATTCAGTCTGCTTGTCCATCTGTATGTACAGTGAGATATAAGTTTTTTTTTGTTTTTTTTTTTGGACGTTTCAGCAGGTATACCTTTTACTTGTAACCTTTTCTGTCACTCACACACACACACACACACACACACACACACACACACACACACACAGCACGAGAGAGAGAGAGAGAGAGAGAGAGAGAGAGAGAGAGAGAGAGAGAGAGAGAGAGAGAGAGAGAGATGTTTCTTCAGTCTGGACCAGATGTATGAAACAACAAATACCAACGCCCTTAGTTCTATTGACATGTCCCTCACTATGTGTACATTACAGCCTTTTAATCTGAACATGAGGAGATTTTGACTTAAAACACACAACTCATCTTAGGTGCCAAAGTGTTTCAAGTCTTTATGTGTAGTGTGTTTCATTATTCTGCGCTATCTTTCTTCAATATTTCATTGTTTCTAGAAGGTTAGGCAAAAAAGATTGAGCAAATTTACCCAACCACTATACACCAATTCGAATGGAACATATTTCCATATGTTGACAAACGTTGAAAAAAAGTCTTTCACGGGCTGACGTTAAATGTAACTTGGCTTGTTTTCCCCATGCCTCTTTCCCAGTCTTGTTTGTTGTTGTTGTTGTTGTTGTTGTTGTTGTTGTTGTTGTTCTTCTTCTTCTTCTTCTTCTTTCCCTTCTTCTTCTTCTTCTTCTTCTTTAGGGGGGGGGGGGGGGGGGGGGGGGGAGGGGGGAGGGGGGGGAGGGGCGAGAATGTTTTTGTATGCGCTGTATTGGTGGAGATTCTGGGCACCGTATTCTTTTGACCTATCTATGAGCTTGATTGGATATCCTTTCAAGATGTTCTTTGATGACTTTGATCCCAGGGGATGCGTTCTCACTTGCGTCTCTTTGTTTGTCTGTCTGTCAACGAGATTACATGAAGAAGTGCAGAATCTGATTCTAGCACAACGTGGTGGAAAATAACGTGTGGCGCACGAAAGCAGCCATTCTATTTCTGTGCAGACATACCAAAGAACGGATGCTACAGGGACGGATGTGAGTTAGGCATGGATTGGAATAAAGAAAAGTGGCCGGCCTTGCAAGTGTGCGCTCTCTTGGATGTTGAACATTGCTGTTCTGTTCAATGCTGGCACTGGCTCCAGCTTCCAAAGCCAAAACAGACATGTTTTTCCCCCATGGAATTTGTGTTTACGTCTTTTGAGAGAAAAAAAATAAAACATGCAAATCCGTGACACAACAGGTGTTTGATTTTCACAAATAGAGACCCGAGAATGCAGGCATTACGGCCACGTTAGGAATGTGTATGTTTGTGGGGGCTGAGATTTGGGGTCCACTTTTTGTACCTGTCAAACCGAGTCTGGATACAGGTTTGCTTAGAAACATCAATACTTGCTGCAAACAGACTGATATAAAGAGAGCAGACACAGAGACAGAGAGACTCACGAGATAGCTATAAAGACAGACAAACACAGAAATAGAGACACAAGAGAGATAGACATAAAGACATGGAAAATAAAGACACGCACACAGACATAGAGACAGATAGACAAGGAGACAGAGACTTATATACAGACAGGAAGACTGGCAGACACAGAGACGCATAGTAGGAAGAACCTCTAGGGTGAGCTTTACGGCAGAAGGTCTTCAGAGAAGAAAAACCCACCTCAGACAAGCGTTTCGGCCCGGAACTGCTTACACTCTAAGGGGGCCAGAAAGACCGAAAGACGGGCAGACATGGAGACGCATAGCAAAGATCTTCCGTCGTATAGACAGAATACACAAGACAGACAGACAGATACAGGAGCACATGGAATAGAATCTAAACAGACACAGAGACAGAGTGGTGTGAGACAGACAGAGAGACGGACACAGAGAATTAGGGGCAGACCAGCCGTAGTCCTATTTCAGGTCAGCCACAAATTAGGCTTTCTCGTGATCCTCTCTGGTCCGTAGGTCGTTGTCCCCATTAATGCTGACGGTCCGTTGAAAAGCCCCAGCTGCTGCTGAGGACAGTCCCACGTGTCAAAGTGCTGATCGATACTGTAGCTTGCAGCTGTGGGTGCAGATCTGAATCTGTCTGCCCGGGTGTGGGGACGAGGGATACCTCCTTAGGATCACACACGTATGACGTATTCATGACACGGGTGTGGTTGTCATGTTTATGGATCATGTAGTGGTGTTGATTGATTGCAGTACATAGATCCAGTCGACGGGGGTACATATATGTTGAGGCAAATTTGAAAAATGATTCTTAGTGAATCCGCAAAAAAAAAAAAAAAAAAAGGACAAAACAAATTACCAAACAAAACACGACGCGTTTTAAACCTCGTAGGTCTTCTTCTTCAGGCGAGATAAAACAAAGTTCAGGACAATGAAAAGG
>JADBJO010000717.1:237500-240000 GCA_016801955.1 Conus betulinus | reverse complement strand
AAATACTCAAAGGGAGAAAAACCCTGCTGATCAACTTGATTTTATTTCAGTGATCTCCCTTTACGAAAGAGGACATGCTGTCCGAAGAAGATGGAGATGTAATAATGTAAATCCCTCACACGTCCACCAGAAAGGAAAGAGTAGAAATCACATGACAGAAGCAGTCTAACCTGCCTGCTCTGTGTTAAGGAAAACAAATCATTCGTGGCTGTTGACAACCAAAGATTTCTATGTCACTTACACCATTGTAAGTCCCAAAAGTTGAAAAGAAGAAGACAACCGAGCCACAATCGTGAACGTTAACAGAGAGGATTCACTGCAAACCTGAAGAGTCAACTACTAATATAGAACGTCCTCCGCATACCATGTGTTAACCACAACATCACAGGGGCCGAGAGGAATGGCGCAACGTGAACCGAAAGGCTCATCATAAAACTTATGGGTGAAATGAAAGACTCACCACAAAAAACTGGAACGGCTGATCACAAGCTCGAAAAGGCACACCACAAGATCGAAGAGCTCACCACAAATCGGAAGGGCTCGCCACAAAGGTTATAGGGCTTGCCACAAAGGTTGTAGGGCTCGCCACAAAGGTTGAAAGGCTCACCACAAGGTTGAAAGGATCGCCACAAGGTTAAATAGCTCGCTGCGAGGTTAAAAGGCTCGCCGCAAGATTGAAGGGCTCGCCACAAAGGTTGAAGGGCTCGCCACAAGGTTGAAGGGCTCGTCACAAGGTTGAAGGGTCGCCACAAAGGTTGAAGGGCTCGCCACAAGGTTAAAGGCCTCGCCACAAGGTTGAAGGGTCGCCACAAGGGGTGAAGGGCTCGCCACAAGGTTGAAGGGCTCGCCACAAAGGTTGTTGAAGGCTCGCCACAAGATTGAAGGGCTCGTCACAAGGTTGAAGGGTCGCCACAAAGGTTGAAGGGGGCTCGCCACAAGGTTGAAGGGCTCGCCACAAGGTTGAAGGGTCGCCACAAGGGATGAAGGGCTCGCCACAAGGTTGAAGGGCTCGCCACAAAGGTTAAAGGGCTCGGCACAAGGTTGTAGGGCTCGTTACAAGGCAGAAGGGCTAGCTACAAGGTTGAAGGGCTCGCCACAAGGTTGAAGGGCTCGCCAACAGGTTGAAGGGCTCGCCAACAGGTTGAAGGGCTCCCACAAGGTTGAAGGGCTCGCCAACAGGTTGAAAGGTTTGCCACTAGGTTTGAAGGGCTCGCCACAAGGTTGAAGGGCTCGCCACAAATTTGAAGGGCTCGCCACAAAGTTGAAGGGCTCGCCACAAGGTCGTAGGGCTTGCCATAAAGGTTTATAGGTTCGCCATAAGGCTAAACAGCTCGCTACGAGGTTAAAGGGCTCGCCACAAGGTTGAAGGGCTCGCCACAAAGTTGAAGGTCACAAAGTTGAAGGGCTTGCCACAAGGTTTGAAGGACTCACCACAAGGTTGAAGGGCTCGCCTCAAAGGTTAAAGGGCTCGCCACAAATTTGTAGGGATCGCCACTAGGTTGAAGGGCTCGCCACTTGGTTGAAGGACTCGGCACTAGGTTGAAGGGCTCGCCGCAAGGTTGAAGGGCTCGCCACTTAGTTGAAGGGCTCGCCATAAGTTTGAAGGGCTCGCTGCAAGGTTGAAGGGCTCGCCACTTGGTTGAAGGGCTCGCCACAAGGTTGAAGGGTTCGCCACAAGGTTGAAAGGCTCGCCACTTGGTTGAAGGGCTCTCCACAAGGTTGGAGGGCTCGCCGCAAGGTTAAAGGGCTCGCCACGAGGTTGAAGGGCTCGCCACAAGGTTGAAGTGCTCGCCAGTAGGTTGAAGGGCTCGCCACAAGGTTGAAGGCTCGCCACAAGGTTGAATGGCTCGCCACAAAAGTTGAAGGGCTCGCCACAAGTTTGTAGGGCTCGCCACTACGTTGAAGGGCTCGCCGCTAGGTTGAACCATAAGGTTGAAGGGCCGACTAAAAGCCGAATGAGCTCAGAGTAAACCTTAAAAGCTTACAACGAGTCTGACTGAGACAGCAATACACCCTGAACGCCTGTCCATGGTGTTTGAAAGGTTCTCTACAAATCTGAAGAAGCCAGCAACTTGAATGGTTCCCCCATAAACGTCAAGCACTCTTTATCAACGTGAACGACCTAAATGTCACATCAATCTGAAAGGTCCTCAATATATGCAGTACCACGGGTGTAGAAAAGCAACGGTTGGATTGTGTCGATACGTCCATACACGCAAGTAGGTTCTGAAAAAAACATGTACAAACACACAAGCATGTCTAAGCGCACACGCGTGCGCGAACGCGCGCCCACCTACACACATACACAACCACATGCGCAAGAGTGCACGCACACGCATGTACTCTCTCTCTCTCTCTCTCTCTCTCTCTCTCTCTCTCTCTCTCTCTCTCTCTCTCTGTCTGTCTCTTTCTCTCTTACACACATACACACACACACACACACACGCGCGCGCGCGCGCGCGCGCACACACACACACACACACACACACACACACACACA
>JADBJO010000717.1:217500-220000 GCA_016801955.1 Conus betulinus | reverse complement strand
GTCACTTGTTCGCCTGTTTTCAATCAGTTCTGTGTTATCAGGCGCAGGCGGTTTGTTCACCTGTTCGCAATCGTTCTTTCTTCTCTTCATCGGTTATTCGTCGTTTTTCAAATCAGTTCTACGTTTCTAGTCAGTTACTGCACTGTCTCCAACCAGTTATTTGTCAGCTTCCGATCAGCTGTTTACGTATTTTTCAGTCAGTTTTTGCGCCTGCGTTTCATCAAATTGAGGACTGTTTCCAATCGTTGTTGTGCCGTTTCCAATCAGCTGTTATGCTCTTTCTACTTAACTTCCCAGTACGTATCCTGTTGTTTCCCGTCAGCCGCTTCGCTGTTTCCAATCGTTTCTTCCTGTGTTTTTTTCATTCAGTCCCTCGGCTGTCTCTTATCAGTTGTTGCACTGTTCCAAATAGTTGCATTCCCTTTTCAAATCAATCGTTTTTCTGTTTCCAATCCGCTGTTCCTCGGTTTCCAATCAAACTCCCCGAAGCAATCACGTTTTGCAGGCAAGCAAATAGAGATCAAGGTCGAGGCTTTATTTCTAGTATATTTTTCCTACATTTCGTTCAATTGCTGTAGTTTTTTTTTTCTTTCGTTTTTCAGAACTTTTCTTCTAAGTCTAGTACTTTGTCTCGGTATCTTTTCCCTGCCCTGATTGCCTGCCTTTTTTTTCCCTCCTTGGTTTGTTTTTTCTCTCCTCGCGTGTCATGCGCTTTTTGTCTTGTTTTGGAGGAGAAGCAGTCCCACTTTTATTCCCTTGCTCAGACGGAATGTTAACCCCCACTTTTCCCCCCACGGGTTTGCGGAAGATGAAGTCCACTTTCGTTCCTCTGATATGGCTTAATAGTAACCCTACTTGTGTCGACTTGCTTTGGAGAGAGAGAGGGGGGGAAGTCATTCAAGTGTTATTTCCCCTTGTTTTTGAAAGGAGTGGTTTCTCCCTTGGCTTAGCAGGGTGGGGCCAGTTTTTTTTTTCCTTAGTTCGGCAGGGGTAGTCAGTCACCCATCCTTTATTGGCAGAATGGTCACTTGGCTTTGATTCCTTGGAGTTAGCTTCTGCCTGTCATCACTACACTTTTTTTTTTTTTTTTTTTTGCCTTCTGTAGGTCGTTCTGCTGTATCAGCTGCTCTTTCTTTTCTAGCGCACTCTTCAGCCCAGTAGGAAAAAGGCTGACCTCTCTCTCTCTCTCTCTCTCTCTCTCTCTCTCTCTCTCTCTCTCTCTCTCTCTCTCTCTCTCTCTCTCTCTCTCTCTAGTCTGCGTTTTGTTGATCGGTCCAACTAAGGACGCCCAGCTTCCATGGAGGCCATGCGATGAAGGGGAGATTGAATGAGGCAGCTGTTCAGATTGATCAGATCGTCCAACATTGTCTGTCTATCTGTTTGTGTCTGTCTGTCTGTCTGTGTCTGTGTGTCTGTCTGTGTCTGTTTGTCTGTCTGTATCTGTTTGTCTGTCTGTTTTTCTCTCTCTTTCTCTCTCTCTCTCTCTGCTATCACATTACGCACACACATAAACACACCCACGCGCGCATGCGCGCGCGCGCGCACACACACACACACACACACACGCACGCACGCACACACACATGATAATAATAATAACCGGTAATAGAACATAGGTATGTATGTATGTATGTATGTATGTATGTACGTACGTACGTAGAGAGAGAGAGAGAGAGAGAGAGAGAGAGAGAGAGAGAGACAGACAGACAGACAGACAGAGAGACAGACAGATAGTCTGACAGACAGACAGACAGATGGACGAATAGATAGATAGATAGATAGATAGATAGAGATAGATAGATAGATAGATAGATAGATAGATAGATAGATAGACGTAAAGCGATAGCTGTTTCGCTCAGTGAAGACCTCATCAGGCACGCTACTGGATTCTAGTTCCCTGCTGACGAGAAGCACTCCCGTGTTAAGGAAAAAGGATTCTCCAAACAAGCAAGTAGACTCCCGTGCAGATGTGAAACGTGTTTTACATAAAACAAACAAAGAGCACTACTGCAGGGGGGGGGGGGGGGGGGGGGGGGGGGGGGGGAGAATTTCAAGAGGGGGGGGGGGTGAGAAAGGAGAGGGGGCGGGGGTTGTATCGGAGGATACAAATCAACAAATATTCAATTCAAAACTACTTTCAAAAAACACAAGTGTAACACGCTAGTCAATGCTCCACCAGCTTCGAGGGTTGAGATGCTGATGCATGTTATGTATACACTGATAGAAAGTGTAATGAACATGGAGCTAGATGCTTCTCATTCCCAGGCATAGAGCGGGGTCAACATTGAAAATCGTGCTGTTTACAATACGTAAGTTTAAAGGACCTACTTGCCTTTGATTTCAGGAATGGGAGTGGAACAAAAGCTCGGTAGATAGATAGATAGATAGATAGATAGATAGACAGACAGACAGATCGATACATACACGTACATACATACATATATAGATTCATACATACCTGCGTAGATTTGGTTGATTGGTTGGTTAGCTGGTTGTTGGT
>JADBJO010000717.1:202500-205000 GCA_016801955.1 Conus betulinus | reverse complement strand
TCGTATTTCATTAAGGCCACTTCACCTGATTGAAAAGCTCTTTTGGATCGCAGAATCTCCTCTAAATATAACCCTGGCATTAAGCAATACAAACAAGCCTAGCTTACAATGTGCTCTAAATATAACCCTGGCATTACTGAGCTTACAATGTCCCATACGTTCAGAACTGATTTCAACTCCTGTATAACATAGCAAAGTCATTAAACATTTTCAGAAACAGTTATATAAACGTCTGGCTCCTGGACAATTTCAATAAGTAGTTAAAGATCAGAAATTTCATTTAGAAACATCCAGTGAACGTACATTGTATACGACGTCTGAAAACCCACAACCACAGCTTCCTTGTGTTTCTGTCTCTGTCTGTCTGTTGTGTTTGTCTGTTTTGTCTGTTTGTCTTTGTCTGTCTGTCTGTCTGTCTGTCTCTGTCTGTCTCTGTCTCTGTCTGTCTGTCTGTCTGTCTGTCTGTCTGTCTCTCTCTCTCCTTCTTCTCTCTCTCTCTCTCTCTCTATCTCTCTTTCTCTCTCTCTCTCTCTGCCTCTCTCCCTCCCCCCCCCCTCTCCCCTCTCTCTCCACCTCTCGCTCTCTCTCTCTCCCTCGCTCTCCTTCTCTCTTTCGCTCTGTCTGTCTGTCTATTTGCTTATCTGTTTGTCTGCCTGGCCTGACGGCCCCCCCCCCCCCCCCCCTTACTCTCTGTCGGATCGATGGAGTCCCATTGGCTCTTCAACGCAGCAATTGGCTTCTCTCTCCCGATCAATATCCCTCTCTCTCTCTCTCTCTCTCTCTCTGGAACCTGTTTACAGGGAGAAAAAAAAGCCTTTCAGTGCTCTGAGCGTCCTAACAGACCCCATTTTAAGCCTTGCACCCACGGCCCTCCTCTGTCTCCTTCTGACCATGCCTTTACTATTCTGTCGGATCGATGAGTCCCATTGGGCTCTCACGCAGCAATTGGCTTATCCCATAATTTATTGCCAGATCAATATTTACCCAGGGAGGCTGACAGTGCGTGGCGGAGGATGAGCGGCAGTTATAATGAGGACCTGTATCGACTGCCTCATGGTCTGTGGGCACATTTCACGCCTCTGCGGTCTGGCTGGAGAATCAAGTGGTTTTTTTTTTTTTTTCTCCGCCCCGTCAGCCAGTCAACCAGTCAGTCAATCAGTCAGTCGGTCAGTCAGTCAGTAGTCAGTCAGTCAGTCAGTGTAGTCAGTCAGCCAGTGTAAAGTCGTGCTCACTCTGTGACTAAATCCATCGCGAATTTCCAAGGGGTTGCTGGTATTCTTCATCAGTCCCTGTATTGCTACGATCTATAGAGTGCTTTTGTTCTTCATTAGTCACTGTATTGTTACGATCTATAGAGTGCTTTTGTTCTTCATTAGTCACTGTATTGTTACGATCTATAGAGTGCTTTGTTCTTCATTAGTCACTGTATTGTTACGATCTATAGAGTGCTTTTGTTCTTCATTAGTTACAGTTATTGCTACGATCTATAGAGTGCTTTTGTTCTTCATTAGTCACTGTATTGTTATGATCTATAGAGTGCTTTTGTTCTTCATTAGTCACTGTATTGCTACGATCTATAGAGTGCTTTTGTTCTACATCAGTCACTGTATTGCTACGATCTATAGAGTGCTTTTGTGTTCTTCATTAGTCACTGTATTGCTACGATCTATAGAGTGCTTTTTGTTCTACATCAGTCACTGTATTGCTACGATCTATTAGAGTGCTTTTGTGTTCTTCATTAGTCACTGTATTGTTACGATCTATTTGTTTTCTGTTTGAGTTTTACTAATCCAAGCAAATAGTGACGACAAAGGGATTCCGTCAAGCTACAACAGGTTCATTTTATTATCATCATTATAATTATCATTATTATTACCCTTATCATCATCATCATTATTATCACTATTTTTATTATTATTATTATCATCATTATTATTATCATCATCATTATTATTAACATTATTGTATTATTATTATTATTATCATAATATTCATATTATAATTGTCGTTGTTATCATTATTTTTACCATTATTATTATTATTTGTTATTGTTATCATTATTACAACAAGAACGATATGTGGATAATAAACAGGCTCAAGTGTAGAGTAAGGCAAAAGTAACACCAAAATGGGAAGAGAAACATCAACACAGTTAAACTTTGCTACAAACTTCAATAAGACCTCAAAATACCTCAACCACCACCCCCCCCCCCCCCCCCCCCCCCCCCCCCCTCCCTCCCCCTGCCCGTCCCTGCCATTCCACGTGAAAGTGATTACAATTTCCAGTTACACGCTGTGTGGTGACTTTCCCTTATTGCCCCACAGGTACTGTCACTGAAGACCTGGCTGCCGTGAGGTCTGTAGACTGACGAACCCCTGCCAATATACAAATGAATACAGCAGACACTGGACCTTTGATGAATCAAAGTCAAACGCAGGCAAAACGCCTTACTCCGAAACTCTGAAAAGATTTTTTTTTTTGGTCAGCATCCTTCAAAAC
>JADBJO010000717.1:195000-197500 GCA_016801955.1 Conus betulinus | reverse complement strand
TATCCAGAGCTAGTTAGAATACATAGATGATAACCAGTATCTTTGTGCTCGTTATATCTTCTTTTGTCGCTGTCTTTGACTCATTTGTTGTCTTTTTCTTACACACACACATCTATATATGTATATATACTTATCAAAGTAATTGCCTGTGTGGGTGTGTGTGTGTGTGTGCGCGCGCGCGCGCGCGCGCAGGCTTGTGTTCGTACATGGGTGCGTTCTTTACGTTTATATGGCATTTTCTCAGCCCTGAACAAGTAGTAGTAGTAGCTCGCAGAGTAATGATTATTTTCAAGACCTCTTCGGTCCAATCATCGCCTTTGTGAAGACGATTCTGTATAGTAATGGCGTGAATCTGCAATGCTTTTATATTATACACTTGACAATTTCCTTGAAAAAAAAAAAATTCAACACTCAAAATTACTTTCTTTAGACATTGATGAAAGACGCGAATTTTAAATACAAACATTGTACCAAACGTTGAGTCACATTCAATTAAAAACTGACCATTTAAAAAAACTGACCATTTTATGTAACTTCTACCAAACAGACGTGGAAATTTAAAGATACTCCTGAATATAAAACTAAGTCACATTCAATGAAAAAAACTGGCCATTTCAATCACAAACTGACCATTTTGTGTAACTTCTGCTAAACAGACGTGGAAATTCAAAAATACTCCTGAATATAAAACTAAGACGGAGCACACAAAAAAAATACACATTGCAAAAACACAATGAGTAACTATTATTTATAGGAATCGATTCGTTGAACTAGCTGTAAAGCAGACTATGTATATTCTTTTCTTGTTTTAACAATAACAAATATTTTGGGAAAAAACTGTGGAAAAAAAAAAAAAAACCCTGTCGAAGTCATAGAAAAAAAATAACAATCAGGGGAGATCAGAAATGCGGACAATCAGGGGAGATCAGAAATGCGGACATCAGGTACAACAAATTGTCATGCACAGTGCGAAAAACAATACCAATCAATGACGTCAGAGTTTTGTGACGCACATTTAGAATACGACGACCTGACTGATGAAAACAAGCCAAAGGCGAACAGCATGAAAAAAATGACCAGCTTGAACTTCTCACTCTGGATATGGTGCGTGTGAGAATAAAATCGAAAAAGTGCTTCTATGAATATAATTGGATTGGTTGCAACGACTGCATTTTGATCCTGAATTGAAAGCGTTTGTGGATATTGTGTCCTCATGCATTGAAGATCTGAAAAAAGAAGGAAGAGAATGCGATAGCTTGGCCATGGCTCAGATATATAACCCTTTTTGGAGAGATGTACCAGACAGCGCTAAAAACGCTACACCACGCTTTTTCCAACAATGCCCATGGCAGAATGCGTTCACTTTATGTGAATGTCAAAAAGGGAGGAACATACCGCTTGTATTAAAACATTAAGAAATTTGCGATCTCAATCAGTTAGTGAGTAATTTTCTCACGTTGTTACAAATTAATCGAAAGGTATCCTGATAATCATTCGTCGAACAAAAATGTAATGGTTTAGACTTTCAGAGTTGCTCAAAATTGACAAATGATCACATGAACGTAGGGGCCTATTTGTGTTAATGCTGTTGTATGCTACGGAATGTTCCAAGCAATCAGGTGTTTTCAAAACAAATGTAAAATCCAAATGACTGAACGCTACGAGATTAAGGACACTAAAGGGTGGTCCGCCATATTGAAAGGCAGCAAATCTGTGCAAGTCTTTTCCCTTTGGCTTGGATTCGACTCCAGCGGCAGTTTTAAAAAAAAACGGAATAAAAAGATGAAATGATTTAAGCTTTTAAAGATTTGCTCTGAATTGACAAATGACATGCTACTGGGCTGATTTCAGAATAAACGCTTGTGCTGTTTTCTTGTTACATGAATCAAGTTTCAAAATGGAGTGACTGAGGGTAGAGAATGAAGCAAAATTAGAAAAAAGAGGGGGTTAGTTACCGCCAAGGACTTTGACAAACAAAGCACAGGACAAGACACAATGCATTTCGCCCTCTTGGGTCTTCTTCAGGCACAAAAAAAAAAAAAAAAAAAAAAAAAGAAAATCACATTTAACATTTAGGACAGTACGAACGGAGAACGAACGAGAGTCACTTATCTTTCCATGTGTTCAAATACAATAAAATGGCCGCCAGACAGAAACCACAATGGGGGTTATGGGAGAGGAAATGGAGGGGGTGGGTGGGTGGGGGAGGGGGAGTGAAACGATGGGGTTTGTAGGTTGTGTAGCTGGTTTAGTGCTCAGTGGGGGGTATGATAGTGCTCAGTGGGGGGTTGTTTTATATATATATATAACTCAATAACACATATAAAAAATAGAAAGGATAGTGATGATAATAATGATAGTAGTAGTAATGATGATAAATGAATATATGAATAAAATGAAAGTAATTATGATAAATTAATTATGAATAAAATGAAAGTAATTATGATAAATGAATAGATAAATGAAATGAAAAAAAAAAATTAAACGAGTAAAATAAATA